>CATIWQ010396303.1:0-12071 GCA_949673415.1 Euphorbia schlechtendalii
TATTGGTTGGTAAATTTACATTATTAGAGGGATTAGCCCTAATATTATAATACATTCCATAAATTTGGAAAATGATAGTAAACCTAAGATAAAAAGGCAAAGAAGATTAAATCCTCACATGAAGGAAGTTGTTAAAAAGGAGATTATTAAGTTCCAGATGTAGGAATTATCTATCCGATTTCAGATAGTGAATGGGTCAGTCCTTTTCAATGTGTTCCAAAAAAGGGAGGTATTACTGTAGTTCATAATGAAAAGGGTAACTTAGTTCTGACTAGGACAACAACTGGATGGAGAGTTTACAGAAAATTAAATGCAGCCACTAGGAAAGACCATTTCCCTTTACCATTTATAGATCAAATGTTAGAAAGGATATTAGGTCATGCATTTTACTATTTTCTTGATGGATTCTCTAGATATTTTCAAATTCATATTAAGCTAGATAACCAAGATAAAACCACTTTTACATGTCCATTTGGTATATTTGCTTATAGAAGAATGCCTTTTGGTTTGTGCAATGCTCCTGCTACTTTTCAACGGTGTGTTTCTGCTATTTTTAGTAAGCATGTTGAGAATATTATGGAAGTTTTCATGGATGATTTCTCTGTATATGGAGATTCTTTTTGAAAAATGTCTAGAAATTTTTGACAAAGTACTTGCTAGATGTGAAGAAACTAATTTAGTGTTAAATTGGGAGAACTGTCATTTTATGGTTAACGAATGTATAGTTTTAGGTCATAAGATAGATGAGAAGGGAATTGATGTAGATATAGCAAAAATCGAAATCATTGAGAAATTACCTCCTCCCATAAATGTTAAGGGAATAAGATCATTTCTAGGCCATGCTAGATTTTACAGAAGGTTTACTAAGGATTTTTCGGTTATAGCTAAACCTTTAACTAATATATTAGTTAAAGATGTGAAATTCGATTTCTCTGATGACTATTTAGAAGACTTCAGCAATTTAAAACTAGCATTAGTTTCAGCACCCATAATTGTGAAATCAAATTGGTCTCTACTAATTGAATTGATGTGTGATGCTAGTGATGTTGCTGTTGGTTGTGTATTAGGTCAAAGGTATGAAAAGAATTTGCATGCAATTTACTATACGAGTCACACTTTGTCTTCTGCACAATTCAATTACACCACCACTAAAAAAGAGATGTTAGCAGTCGTATATGCATGTGATATGTTTAGATCATATTTGATTGGGTCTAAAGTGATAGTTTATACAGATCATGCTGCTTTGAAAGATGCCAAACCTAGATTAATTAGGTGGATCCTTCTTTTACAAGAATTTAACTTGGAAATAAGGGACAAAAAGAGAAGTGAAAATACCATATCTGATCACTTATCTCATTTAGAAGATGATGAGGGACCTATAGGTGAAACTAATGAACTCTTCCCAGATGAAAATCTTATGTCTGTTAAACATGTTGTTAGTCTATGGTATGCCAACTTTGCAAATTACTTAGTCACACATACTTTACCCTCTGATTTAGATTCTAATGGTAAGAAGAAATTTCTTAAGGATATTAGATCATTTATGTGGGATGACCCTTATTTGTTTAAGGTATGTGCCGACATTATTATTCGCAAATGTATAGATGATACTAACTTTTCTTCAGTTTTAAATCACTGCCATGGTAGCATATATGGAGGACATTTAGGACCAGCAAAAACCACTGCTAAAATTTTAGAGAGTGGGTTTTATTGGCCAAAATTGTTCAAAGATGCGAGAGATTTTATTCAGAATTGTGATAATTGTCAGAGAATAGGAAACATAAGTCGAAGAGATGAAATGCCATGGAAAAACATCTTAGAAGTGGAGCTTTTAATGTTTGAGGTATAGATTTCATGGGACCATTTCCAACCTCTAATGGTAATAATTACATTCTGGTTGTAGTTGATTATGTTTCTAAATGGGTTAAAGCTAGCGCATATAGTAAGAATGATGCTAGAGTAGTTGCTAAGTTTCTTACGCAATTATTTAGTAGATTTGGAGTTCCTGGAACCGTAATTAGTGATGATGGTTCACATTTCATCAATAAGACTTTTGAAAGCATGATGCATAAGTATGGAGTACATCATAAGGTTGCTTCCCCATATCACCCTCAGACTAGTGGATAAGTAGAAATCTCTAATCAAGAAATTAAGTGGATTCTTGAAAAGATTGTCTCAAATTCTAGGAAAGATTGATCTACTAAGTTAAATTATGCATTATGGGCTTACTAAATAGCTTTTAAGACACCTATTGGTATGACACCATATAAGTTGGTTTACGGAAAGGCTTGTCATTTACCGGTAGAATTAGAGCATAGGGCTTTATGGGCTTTGAAGAATTGAATATGGATTTATAAAAAGCCGATGAAAGAAGAAAGTTGGATTTAGATGCATTAGAAGAACTACGTTTATCATCATATGAGAATGCAAAGATCTATAAAGAGAAGACAAAATGATGGCACGATGCAAAACTACGGGAAAAAAAGTTTAAGGTCAGAGATAGAGTGCTTCGCTTGTTCCCTGGAAAACTCAAATCTCGTTGGAAGGAACCCTATGAAGTTATTCAAGTGTTTGACAATGGAGCATTGGAATTGAAGGCCGAAAATGGAGAAATATTTCGAGCCAATGGGCAACGATGCAAACCTTATCTCGAAAATAAATTTGAACAATAAGACGTTGATTTTCAATTGCTATCTTCACCATAATTCATTCAAGGTATAAAATAGTAAATATTTAATATTAATATTTAACATATTTGTTTTCTTAAGTTTTCTAGGACTAAGTCTAAAAATGAAAAAGATAGAAGAAATGTAGAAAGTCACGACTGCGACTATAGATTGTGACTATGACATTATGCAATGAAACTTTATATTTCTGTCATGAGAAAAGTCACGATCACGACAAGCCTTTGCGAATGCAACACAGGTAGAATATTACCATTACAGATCGTTATTTAACATGCGATAGATGGCTGAAACTACCATTAACGACTAGTTTGAAGGAAAAAAGGCTATATTGACTATTTTGGCAAATCAATGACCTATTAGCACTCTATATAAAGGTCTAGATTTATTCCATATCCACCACAACCTTCTACAAAGCTCAAAAATTCTTATTCTTTCATCTCAAAACTTCTAAAATCAAAAACCTTTCTTTCAACCTTTACTTCAAAAACCAATATGCCTCATGTTAAGGTAGTAGCAAATAGAAGAGAACTCCTGAATTATCAACAAGATTACGGTTGTCCTTTTCCCATTCATTCGCGTGAAGAAGGGAAGAGATTCCAAGTTCTAAATAAGTTGGAAATCAACGGTATGATTTTTCTTGATTTGGTTTTCTTGGAGACTTTAGGACTCCACGAACAAATGGGGATGCATCTTGTTAATTTGGGTTTAAGCCGATTTGTAGAGATGCGATTTCCACAAAACCGTGATTGGATTTTAGAATGTCCAGTGAGATTTGATTTTTAAGATAAAAGGAAGAGGGTGATTCAATTTCGGAACCAAGGAAGGCATTTGTTCACCACTTTTCTACTGATAAGTTTAATAATTTTTAGGCAAAGAGTTTGTCTATATATCAATGGCGCCAAAAACTTGTTCACATAAAGTATAGGTGTTATCAGTACCTCTTATCAAATAGAAAAATGATGATAACTGCAAGTATACAGTTGCGATGTAGTTTTAAAAGATATCGATCCCACAGGGAAGGACTAGCTCTAAAGATCAAATAGGGAAAAAGGATAAAGAAAATAATATGCATTGATATTTTTGCATAGGATGGTTAGAATGAAGAATGAGTAAACATAGGTATGAAAGAATAGAGAATCTAAATATATAGATTTTCCCTATGAAATAAGTATATCAGAGAAAACATGCAAGTTTAGCAAAGATGTTGCGATTCACTAAACTAATCTAACAAACTCGTGTCTAAATACTCAGATGTTCAATTATTCGCCGCATAGCAACACATAAAATGACTTTTCTAAATCTAGCACAAATGAATTAAGACAATTATATAAACCTGGACAACGTCAATACTATGCTTAGTACGGGTCACTCTCACATAGCCACATTTAGCAAGTTACCATTCCAAAAATGTTGGCTCACTAAACAGCGTTATATCACAGATGTAGTGATTATACACGATATTGTTAACCCCAAAACTACTCTTAAAATTAACTCCAACACATATAACTTGATTAATATAAAAGACTTAGCACGAAATACGCATTATGACAAATAGACATATCATAAACTTTGAAATAGAAAGTATAAGTAGAAAGCAAAATCAATTCCCGCAATTCCTGCGTCTGCTTTGAATTCGGTCTCGGCCCTATAGAACCTCCGCTAGGATGCTATTCTTTGCGAATATCGAACAAACGAATATTGAAGAATGAAACTTTTATTGATAAGTGATTTGCAAGTACATTTATACAATAATCGCTCGAGAATATAGAGAAATCTAGTGATCGAAACAAGGATTCAAATCACTTAAACATTTTCTCGCTAACACTTAAGAATGTAGCGAACTCTCTATCTATACACACACTGCATCTCTCTCATACACTCTAATATTTCCCCTCTATCTCGTTGTACGAAATTGTAAGGTTTGGAGTCCTATTTATAGAGTTAGAAGGGTTGCGTCTATCCAAACAAAGGGTTGTGTCTATTGGTGAAAGATTGCGTCTCTTCATTGTGATTGATTGAGAAGCTTTGATATAATCAACAATGGATAAGCACCTTTTCATGATTGGTTGACTCCTAATAGGTGTTTGTTCGTTGGTAGTTGATGGCAATTGATCATGCTTTTCTGGCAATTGTTAGTTAAGAAGATAATACCAGAAAACCGTCCAAGTCGCAACCGCGATACACAAGTCGCGATCGTGAATCTTTGATTGGCAGACTTCTATTTCTGAAGTAAACAAGTCGTGACTGTGAATTGCGTTTTACTCAGTAATCTTCTTGTAATTTCACCGATCTTTGATAGCTTTGATCCTAAGCCAAATCTTTAAGTTCTACCCATCTTTTTGCACCTTTTTCACTCTTTTTTCATAGAATTCTACTTTAGATCATTTTACTCCCAAGATTTACCTAGTATCTGCATTTGCATCAAAAACAACTAAATACCGCGTGAAATCTTTGATATGAAGTATAAAAATGTCTAAAACTATATTGTTTAATGTATAAAATTAATGTGATAATAAGTGTAATTACACACTTATCACTAGGTAAATGACCTTTTCCTCTAGATGGAATAGAACTCGCTTATTGACCAATTTGTATTTCCAAATTATGAATAGAAGATGATTGATTTTTGAACATTTGATCCATCTTTTTCTTTAACTTTTTGTAAAATTCTTCCGACTCTGATTGCTTATTAGTAACTCCCTCTAGAAATTTATCTAATTTACTTGTTAACTACCCTATTCTATTAGTACTTTGGTAATTCTTTTGTTGATTATCACCATATTTCCAATTAGAATTTATGTAGTTATTCCCATTATTGCCATAAGAATTCCCTTGACTTTGAACATAACTTAATTGCTCCCCTACACATAGGTTAAAGTTACACTCAAAAACTGTATGTCCAATTTGATCACAATTTTCACATGTCAAAGGGTTATTCTTACTTATATGCATGTTATCTATTTTGTTAGAAAAAGGAGATATTTGTGCTTGCATAATAGAAATAGAATCTAATTCATTGACCTTTTTAACCGTACTAGAAGATGAAGATGCAGCATGGGAATGAGTAGAATTAGTAATTCTTACTTGTGCTCTCTCCACTGGCCACATACTATTGTTGCTTGCCATATCTTCCCAAATTTCAAAAGCTTCTTGACTATTTTTCTTCATAAGAGATCACGTAGCCATAGCATCAATTTCTCCTCTAGTTTCATGATTTATACCATTGTAGAAAGTTTGCAGAATAACATTCTGAGGTAAACCATGATGAGGACAAACTCGTTGAAGTTCCTTATAACGTTTCCATGCTTCGTATAAGGATTCACTATCTTTCTGGGTAAAGGAAGTGATTTCTTTAATGAGTGTTGCGGTTTTGGCTAAAGGAAAATATTTAGTCAGAAAGGCTTGGGCTAATTGGTTCCAAATAGTGATTGAATTTGGGGGTAATGAATTCAACCAAACTTTTGCTTTATCACGGAGTGTAAATGGAAATAAGTGAAGTTTAACTGCTTCATCAGGAACATTGGGCATTTTGAAGGTATCACAAACTTCTAAAAAGTTTGCAATGTGAGAATTCGAGTTTTCATTGGGTAGACCATAATATTGCACATTGTTTCTAATCATTTGAAGTAATGCTAGTTTTATTTCAAATTGATTCGCATCAAGGTGGTCTAGCAATTCCTTGATTGTTAACATTGATGGTCGGGATAACATAATCCATAAGCCTTGGTTGGGGAGGATCTTCATTTGAGTTTGGATTTGGGTTTTCAACTTGACCGACAGCCATTCTTCTCTCTTGTCTCTTATATTTTTGTCTCCTTGCCCTACCAAATCGTTCTGTCTCTGATTAAAAAGGTGCCAAACTTTCTCCCGAACTACGTGTACTTGGCATGCACACACTAAAAAGAAAACTCAATGAATAAGCATGAAGAATATGTTAATGATATAATAATAAAAATAATAATAAATAATAACAATGAAAATAAATCTATATAATATATATAATAAAATTGCTCGTTTTCTAGAAATTAAATATCTAGGACACAATTCACTTCCCTGGAAATTTGATCTTTAGAACACTATTGCCTTCCCCGGCAACGGCGCCAAAAACTTGTTCATCACTTTTCTACTGATAAGTTTAATAACTTGTTTGCAAGATTTGGCTACACTCGTTTTGAAAGGCTTATCCTCAATAATAATGCCAAAAACTTGTTCAAGTAAAACACAAGTGTTGCCAGTACCTCTTATCAAATAGAAAAATGATGATAACTGCAAGTATACAGTTGCGATGTAGTTTTAAAAGATATCGAACTCACAGGGAAGGAACCAAGTCTAAAGATCAACAAGGGAAAATAGAATAAATAAAATAAAAATAGTTTGAAGATTTTGGATAGGAAGATTAGAATGAAAAATGAGTATGTATAGATGTGGAAGACTAGAGAATATAAATATAGAGATTTTCCTTACGAACAAGTATAGCAGAGAAAACATGCAAGTTCAACAAAGATGTTATGATTCACTAAACTAATCTAACAAACTCGATTCTAAATATTCAGATGTTCAATGATGTACCGCAAAGCAACACATTAAATAACTTTTCTAAACCTAGCTCAAACAAATTCAAACAATTATATAAACATGGGCAACGTCAATACTATGCTTAGTATGAGTCGCTCTCACATAGCCATATTTAGTAAGTTACCATTCCAAAAATGTTGGCTCACTAAACAATGTAATATCACAGATCCAGTGATTATACACGATATTGTTAACCCCGAAACTACTCTTAAAATTAACTCCAACGCATATAACTTGATTAATATAAAAGACTTAGCATGAAATACGCATTATGACACATAGACATATCATAAGCTTCAAAGTGGAAAGTATAAGTAGAAAGCAAAGCAAAGTTGTAAGGTGTGCAAGTGAAAGCTAAAGTTGATCAAACCGTATCCACTCTTTAATGGGAGTCATCAATTCGGTCTCGGCCCGTACAAACCTCCGCTAGGATGCTATTCTTTGCGAATATCGAACAAACGAATATTGAAGAATGAAAACTTTTATTGATAAGTGAATTGCAAGTACACTTATACAACAATCGCTCGAGAATATAGAGAAATCTAGTGATCGAAACAAGGATTCTAATCACTCAAACATTTTCTCGCTAACACTTATGAACGTAACGAAACTAGATATTTATTCTCTATCTATACACTATACACTATCTTTCAACCCTCTCTTCTGCAGTCTGATGTTGTACGAAATTATAAGGTTTGGAGCCCTATTTATAGAGTTCGAAGGGTTACGTCTATCCAAACGAAGAGTTGTGTCCATTGCGGAATGGTTGCATCTCTTCATTGTGATTGGTTGAGAAGCTTCGATATAATCCACAATGGATAGGCACCTTTTCATGATTGGTTGACTTCTAATAGGTGTCTTATTATTGGTAGTTAATGACGGTGGATCATGCTTATCTCGCGGTTGGTAGTTAAGAAGATAAAACAGAAAACCATCCAAGTCGCAACCGTGATATGTAAGTCGTGACCGTGAATCTTTGATTGGCAAACTTCTGTTTCTGAAGTATACAAGCGCAACCGTGAATGGTTGTCGTGACCATGAATTGAGTTTTCCTTCAGAATTCTCCTTGCAACTTCATGATCTTTAACGCTTCGATCCTAAGCCAAATTACTAAGTTCCATGCATCTTTTTTCACCTTTTTCACTCTTTTTTCATAGAAATCCACTTTAGATCATTTTACTCCCAAGATTTACCTAATATCTGCATTTGCATAAAAAACAACTAAAAACCACGTGAAATCTTTTATATGAAGTATAAAAATTACTCAATTCATAGTGTTTAATGTGTAAAATTAATATGATATTATGTGTAACTATACACTTATCAGATACCACTTGGATGACTTACAAGAGAAGCGCAAAAGAGCTCGCATTGTGATGGCAGCCTACAAGGCTAGGATTGCCAAGTATCACGATAAAAAGATGAAAGAAGTCCACCTCTAAGAAGGCGACATGGTCCTCAAAGACACCACAACCTCACAGGTATGAGAAGGTAAAGGTAAATTAGGGGTAAATTGGGAAGGCCCCTATAAAATTTCACAGGTCATGGGACCAGCAACATACAAATTACGTATAATGGAGGGCAAAGAGGTCTCAAAAACTTAAAAAATCTCGAAACATAGACTATATTATGCGACCAATAACTCTTAGAGGGATCAGGCTGCCATACTCTCTTCCTTCTATGGACATTTTTCCATTGGGGTTTTTCCTTAGAATTTTTTAACGAGGCAGAGCCCCCTAGAAGAGATAGATAATCAGGTGGTAGAATTCCCAGATGTAATTTTCAATTTATTTAAAAGTTTATTCATTTAAAATGTGCACATTTAAGTACTAATCATGGTTTGAGATTGCCCAAAACATAAACAAAAAGCGCTATAAACATCTAGGCAGCGAAAATGCTTAGGACCTAAAAATCAATAAAAAGTAAAATTTAAGGTAATCTAGGCAGCTCAAAATGCTTAAGACCTAAAAATCAATAAAAATGGCAAACATGAAGCCATCTAGGCGGCTAAAAAAGCTTAAGCCCTAAATATAATAAAAATGTCAAACATGAGGCCATCGAGGTGGCTCAAAATGTTTAAGACCTAAAAAGTTGAAAAAATGGCAAATATGAGTCCATCTAGGTGGCTCAAAATGCTTAAAACCTAAAATTAGCACATAATTAAAGCATTAGGAATGCCTAAGTTCTAATAAGGATGGCCCTAAAACCTGGTGCAAATTTGGCTAAGGCATAAGCAAAACATATATAAATCTAGACAAATGCAATCAAGGTAGAAACTTTCACATTCAAAAATATTATTCAAAAGCCGAAGTGGCTGAAACATCATTGCAAATGAAGTTCAAAAATTAGATTTCAAAATCAAACACCGCCCCCCTGCAATATGCTTGTGGACGAAGGAAGTATGGTCATCATCTTTCTCGCCATTAGGCTCTTCAAAGCCCAACTCATCCATAGCCGTCTCCTCCCCCTCCTCCAGCTTGTTGGGATAAATTACCCCTTCTAAGAGGTCCTCAGGTATGTCAAGGTGGTTTGCCTTGATAATTGTATAATTACACTTATTATCATGATATTTTTACTTATAAAATGATATGTTTTAAAGCCATTTTATACTTCATATAAAAGATTTTACTTGGTATGTAGTTTTTTATGCAAGTGTAGAAACTAGGTGAAACCACTAAGAGTTGTATGGATCATAAAATGCAACCACTAAGAGTGTTTTAGCATCCTAGGTTACCTAAAAATGCTTTGAGATCAATCTTTTCAATGCATGCTCCCTTTGTCCTTTATACTTTATACTATACTTAAGAGAAGGAAATATTTGATTAAGTATATAATGCTTATATGAAGAAGCAATTCGGTTGGCCATCCATTAAGAGCAAAGGTATAACAATAAACTATATAAATTGCACATTAATGATTTGTGGGAAATTTTGAACTTTTACTTGAACTTTATGCAACGTGGGAATGTGGTAATCACTACGATAGTCTTTCGCCAAATGCGGTACGTACTTGAATAACTATTTTATACACTTCTATTGTGTTTACCTTGAGGACAAGGCAAAAGTTAAGTGTGGTGGTGTGATAAGTGTATAATTACACTTATTATCATGATATTTTTACTCGTAAAATGATATTTTTTAGTCATTTTATACTTCATATAAAAGATTTCATGTGGTATGTAGTTGTTTTTTATGCAAGTGCAGAAACTAGGTAAATCTTGGGAGTGAAATGATCAAAGATGGAATTCTATGTAAAAAGAGTGAAAAAGATGCATTAAGATGCATGGAACACAAGGAATTGGCTTAAGATCGAAGTTGTCAAAGATCGGCAAAGTTGCAATGAAGAATCATGAAGAAAAGCACATGTCACGATCGTGACATCCATTCATGGTTACCACTTGTCATTATTCACAAGTGGAAAGTTACAAACCAATGTTCACGATTGTGACATGTATATCACGCTCGCGACTTGTGACGGTTTTTTGTCAACTAGTCTCAACTACCAACCGCCAGATAAAAATGATCAACTACCATCAATTGTCAGATGAAAAGACACCTTTTGGAAGAAATCCAATCATGAAAAGGTGCCTATCCATTGAAGATGAGGATGAAACTTTGCATCCAATCACAATGAAGTGATGTAACCCTTCATCAATGGACACGACTCTTCATTTGGATAGACGCAACCCTTCAAACTCTATAAATAGAGTCCCAAACCAACCAATTTCATGGCATATGGTAGAGTGCAGATATAGAGAGCATATGATACATGATAGAGAGTGAAAGATATAGATTTCGCTAAGTTTAAAGATATAGAGAGATTATTGTATGAGTGTAATTGCAAAGCACTTATCAATAAAATTTTCTATTCTTCAACATTCATTTGTTCGATATTCACAAAGAATACCATCCTAGCGAAGGTTCTGTACGAGTCGAGACCGAATTCAAAGTAGACGTAGGAATTGCAGGAATTGACGACTCCCATTAAAGAGTAGATACGGTTTGATCAACTTTAGTTTTCAGTTGCATACCTTACAAATTTACTTTGTTTTCTACTTATACTTTTTATTTTAAAGTTAATGATATGTCTATGTGTCAGAATAAGTATTTCGTCTTGCATCATTTATATTAATCAAGTTATATGCTTTTGAGTTAACTTTAAGAGTGATTTCGGGGTTAACAAGATTGCGTATAATCACTAAATTTGTAATTATAACGTTGTTTAGTGAGTCGACATTTTTAGAATGGTAACTTGCTAAATATGGCTATGTGAGAGCAACCCGTACTAAGTATAGTATTATTGTTATCCAGGTTCTTATAAGTTTCATAATTCGTTTACCCTATATTTAGAAAAGACATTTCATGTGTTGCTCTGTGCTGAATTATTGAATATTTGGGCATCTAGAACCAAGTTTATTGAAGTTATCTAATGTTTAAAACAACTTTGATTGCTTTACATGTTTTTCTCTACTATACTTATTCTTAGGGAATATCCATATAGTTTACATCTTTTTTAATCTATTCATGCATCTGTTTATTCATCATTCTATCATCCAACCAAACAATTTATCTTATTTCTTTTGTTCCATAACTGTAGTTGGTCCTTAGAACTGAATTCTTTCCCTATGGGATCGATATCTTTTAAAACTACATCGCAATTGTATACTTGAAGTTATCATCATTTTTCTATTTGATAATCTGTACTGACAACACATGTTCATATTTACAACTCTTATTTTATCAGTAGAAAAGTGGGGAACAAGGTTTTTGGCACCGTTACCAGGGATAAGCCTTTCAGAACAAGTATAGC
>CATIWQ010396309.1:0-25313 GCA_949673415.1 Euphorbia schlechtendalii
ATGCAAGAAAAAGGCATCTCATGTTTTCTTTGATATTTCGTAATGTTATACCGGTTAGGTTGGGTTCGGAACTTACTCCTGGAAAACAATTGAAAAAAGAAGCAGAGACACGCGTCAGTTGATGAATTTGTTGAATCCAAACTCATCTCGAATTAAACATTTTTTTCCTCAACCAAATTAGTGGCAAATTATTTGCTACATTATCAACTTAGAAAGAGGCAAACTAATATCAACCAACTCGAGTTGGCATTAATTGGAAGGTTGGAAAATGGTGAATCAAAATTACCTATAAATAGGCACCCTTCCATTCATCCAATGCATCATTAAAAAAAACATTCAAGTTTTTTTTGTAGAGAGCTTCCTACAAAAAGTATTTTGAGAGTTTCTTCTTGTAGAGTAATTTATTACCACAAGAGAGTAATTAGAGAGAGGGAGTTGAGTGATTTTACCTTGTGAGTAAAATTGGGGTGTTTACAACTGTCCTAAAATTATACCTCGAGTTTGGATATACTTGAGAGAGCTTATATTTTGTATTCCCATTATTTATTAGTGGAGTTATCGGTGCCCATTGGTTTTTCCCTTTTTAAGGGTTTCCACTTAAATCTCTGTGTTTCTTACTTGTTTTACTATTGTTGTTGCGAATCTATTTTAGTTAACACATATCACCCGGCTACCAAATTAATTATTCGGGACCTAACAAGTAGTATCAAAGTGGGTCCCATAAAGGTGGTTGTGTTAATTAAAATGGAAGGTTCTTCAACATCATGATCAAATTGAATGTGTTCAACTGGTCAATTTAGAAACCCACGATGGAGGATATTTTGTATTGCAGTGATATACACGAAGCAATCGAAGGAGACATTGCTAGGTCCAAAGACATGAAAGATCTCGATTGGATCAAGTTGAATAGAAAGGCCATTGGAATTATTCGCCAATGGATAGATTTCAACGTGTTCGGTCATGTCTCGGAGGAAACGTCTGCCATGAATTATGGATGAAGTTGCAAGATCTTTATGATCGAAAAACTACCGGGAACAAATTAATCCTGATAAGGAAACTTTTCAACATGAAGTATAAGGAGGGAACTCATGTTTGCTGAATTTCTGAACGAATTTCAAAGTACCATTAATCATTTATCTTCTATGAAAACCACACTAGAAGATGAGGTTCAATCCTTATTGTTGCTCAGCTCTTTACCAGAGAGTTGGGATACTTTGGTAGTGTCTGTGACTAAATTTTGCTCCAGATGGAATACTATCCTTAAACCACGTTGTGAGCACTTTGCTCAATGAGGAGACTAGGAGGAAAGTCACGGCTAACGAAAGCAATCAAGCTCTTGTCACCGAATACAGAGGTAGGAGCAGAACTAAATGTTCCAACAATTCAGACAAATCCAAAGGCAGAGACAAGTCTAGAGGTAGATCCAATTCCAAGGGTAGAGTCAAATGTTACCATTATGGACTAGAAGGCCATTTGAAGAGGAACTGCCGAAAACTAAAGAGGGAACAAAAGGATGACAACAACCAAGAAGAAGACAAGAACACCATTGTAGCAACTGAGGAGATTGTTGTTCTTTCTTTCAATCATGAAGAACAATGTCTCCAAGTCTCAAGTCAAGATGAGACGGAATGGGTGATAGACAATGCAGCATCTTATTGCGCCACTCCTGACAAGGAGTTCTTCATCACCTACAAAGCAGGAGATTTTGGGATGGTGAAGATGGGCAATAGTGGTAATTCCAAAATTGTTGGAATTGGTGACATCCATGCCAAGAAGAACACTAGCTACACACTCATCCTAAAAGAAGTTAGGCATGTTCCTGATTTAAGGCTTAACTTGATATCTTGTGGTGTCCTAGATCGTGAAGGGTTCGTGAATTTCTTCGGAAGTAGGAAATGGAAGCTTACAAGGAATTCCTTGGTGATTGCAAAAGGAACCATGTGTTGTACACTGTACAAAATAAACGTAATGGTGGAAAGAGAGACTAACAAGAAGTTGAAATGTCTTCGAACTGATAGTGGTGGTGAATACACATCTTACGAGTTTGAGAACTATTACTCTAAACATGGAATCTGACATGAGAAGACTGTACTCAGTACCCCACAATACAACGGTGTAGCAGAGAGGATGAATCACACCATTGTGGAGAAGGTTAGATGCATGCTCAAAATGGCTAACTTACCTAAGTCATTTTGGGGAGAAGCAGCACGCACAACCTACTATGTCATCAATAGGTCACCATCTTCTGCTCTAGACTTTGATATTCCAGAAAGAGTATGAAATGGAAAAGACGTTCAATACTCTCATCTGAAGGTGTTTGGCTGCAAGGCATTTGCACATGTGCCTAAGGAGCAACGGTCAAATGTTGATGATAAAGCAAGTCTATGTATCTTCATAGGATATGGAGATGAAGAGTTCGGGTATAAACTATGGGACCCAGAGAAGAAGAAGGTCATTAGAAGTAGAGATGTAGTCTTTCAAGAGAATGAGACTATCAAAAGCTTCAAGAAAAATGATAAGTCTGGGTTTGTGAATGGCGTCATTCCTAGAACTGTTCCTTTATAATCAAACAATGCAATTGGTGGAGCTGTTGAACTACCGGAACTAATAAAGGGTCATGAAGAAGAAGATGTTGATGAGCAGGGGGAGCAACCTAACCAGCAAGCAGAAGCTGAGCAGCAGCTTAGAAGATCTACCAAGGATGTTAGCCAACATTAAAGTATCCTAGTTCTTAGTACATTCTCCTTGCCGATGAGAGGGAGCCGGAGAATTCCTAGGAAGTTCTAACTCATGCAGACAAAGAATCATGGCTGGAGGCGATGCAAGACGAGATGAATTCCTTGCAGAAAAACAACACTTATGAGTTAGTCGAACTTCCAAAAGGTAGAAAAGCATTGAAGAACAAATGGATTTTCAAGCTCAAAAGAGATGGCAACAGAAAGCTAGTAAAGTATAAAGCTCGTCTATTAGTAAAAGGATTTCAACAACAAAAGGGAATTGATTTCGATGAAATTTTTTCTCCGGTGGTTAAGATGACTTCTATTCGAGCGGTCTTAAGCTTGGTAGCAAGCTTGAATCTTGAGCTTGAACAACTATATGTGAAAACAGCATTCCTTCACGGCGACTTAGAAGAAGAGATCTACATGGAGTAACCAGAAGGTTTTGAAGTAAAAGGAAAAGAAAACCTTGTTTTCAAGTTGCAAAAGAGTCTGTATGGGTTGAAACAAGCACCCAAACAATGGTACAAGAAGTTCGACTATTTCATGAGTAGTCATGGTTACAAGAAGACTCAGGTGGATCCATGTGTCTACTTCAAGCGCTTCTCTGATAACAACTTTATCATGTTGTTATTATATATCAATGACATGTTGATCGTGGGAAAAGATGTTTCTTCAATTCATCAATTGAAAGTTCAATTAGCGAGATCGTTTGACATGAAAGACTTAGGACCGGCACAACAAATTTTAGGCATGAAGATTGTTCATGATAGAAGAAACAAAAGGTTATGTCTATCACAAGAAAATTATGTTGAGCGTGTGCTACAATGTTTCAACATGTTGAATGCTAAACAAGTTAGCGTTCCTCTTGCCGATCATCTGAAGCTGAGTAAAGAATCTTGTCCATCAGCTAAAGAAGAGAAGGAAGACATGAGAAAGATTCCACATTCCTCTGCTGTGGGGAGTCTGATGTATGCAATGGTTTGCACAAGGCTAGACATTGCACATGCTGTTGGAGTTGTAAGTAGATTCCTAGATAATCAGAGAAGACAACATTGGGAAGCAGTGAAGTGGATTCTGAGATATTTGAAAGGAAGCTCGAAGAAGTGCTTGTGTTATGGAGGATCTAAACTAATCTTAGAAGGCTGTGTTGATGCTGACATGGCAGGAGATTTCGATCATAGAAAGTCAACTTCGGGATACGTGTTTACATATGTCGGGGGAGCAATTTCTTGGCAATCTAAATTACAGAAATGTGTTGCACTTTCTACGACCAAAGCAGAGTACATCTCAGCTGCTGAAGAAGGAAAAGAGATGATTTGGTTGAAGAGATTCTTTTAAGAGTTGGGTCAAAAGCAAGCTGACTGCATAGTATATTGCGATAGTCAAAGTGCAATAGATTTAAGCAAGAATACTATGTATCACTCTCGAACAAAGCACATTGATATCCGATATCACTGGATACGAGAGCAATTGGAAAATAGAGTTTTTCATCTGGAGAAAATTCCAACAGAAGAGAACCCTTCAGATATGCTGACCAAAGTGATTCCTCGAGAGAAGTTTGAGCTGTGCAGTGAGTTGATCGGCATGAGCTCCAATTAGGAGCTGACTTGATACCCCATGAGTCTAGAGGGGGAGAATTGAAGGTTTCAGACATCAAATTCAAAGGGTATCCTCATTTGTCAAAAGTAGGTGTTTGGTTGGCAGATGTTAGTTTGGATTGTATTGCATTTTCAATCGGGCAATTAATTTGCCAATTGAAAAAGAGGTACATCAATTTGTCTATAAAAGCCAGACCCTGCAAATCTAAAAATCATCCGAAAAAAATACTAAGAAAGCCTTTAGTTCCTTTTGTAGAGCATTATTCCTATAAAAGAGTATTTTGAGAGTTTCCTCTTGTAAAGTAATTTATTATCACAAGAAAGTAATTAGAGAGGGAGAGTTGAGTGATTTTACCTTGTGAGTAAAATTGGGGTGTTTCCAACTGTCCTAAAACTTTACCTCGAGTTTGGGTATACTTGAGAGAGCCTGTATTTTGTATTCCCATTATTTATTAGTGGAGTCATCGGTGGCCAGTGATTTTTCCTTTTTTCAGGGTTTCCACTTAAATTTCTATGTCTCTTTATTGCTTTACTTATTTTACTATTGTTGTTGCGAATCTATTTTAGTTAACATATAGCACCCGGCTACCGAATTAATTATTCGGGACCTAACATGTAATCCCATTAAAATGGAATTATATCATTAATCTAATGCATAACGAAAATTTATTAACATAGGACTTAATCTTACTGCAATTCATTGTTATTTCATAAAAATTGAAGTAACAAAGCCCTCACCCTTGCATAATAACTAAAAAATATATTTTTGTATTTATCCATTAAAGTTAGAGAAAAATAACTAATTGTATGCTACATAATCAATATTTTAGTGTAATGTAATCCCATAAAAATGGAATTATATCATTAATCTAATGCATAACGAAAATTTATTAACATAGGACTTAATCCTTCCTGCAAGTCATTGTTATTTCATAAAAAATGAAGTAACAAAGCCCTCACCCTTTCATAATATTTAAAAAAACATAATTTTTTATTTATCCATTAAAGTTAGAGAAAATAACTAATTGTATGACACATTAGCATCATTTTAGTGTAATGTAATCCCACTAAAATGGAGATATATAATTAATCTAATGCATAGAGAAAATTTATTTACATAGTTTTTTTTCTTTTGAAATAAATTGATTTGCTAATACAAACACTTGTTATTTTCTTCTAACTATAAATTTTATTGAGTGGAAAGAGTTAGGAGATGTTTCTCAAAACTTCTCAAAAAGTCACTTATGTTTTATAAGTGACTTTTTTGAGAAGTAAAAATTTGACAAAATACAACCAAATACTTATTAAATTGAAGAACTAACTCAACCAAATGACAAATTTTTCAACACTCAAAGCGGCATGTCGTTTTTTTTTAATTCCGTCAAACGACATGTCATTTGCCTAATAAAGCCATAACTCCTTAAGTGGTCGGTTAATATCGAACGCGAAGTCGTCCGTGGATCGAGCGGCGGCACAGCAAGGCGGGTTTCCCCCTACGCAAGAAATTAAACTTTAGCTGAGAAACTTCGCATTAAATCCCCAAATTGAGAGCTCAATTGAAGCAACTGCTCGTTTCATTCCATAGCTCTCAAAACCAGGAAAATGGCTTCCGAAGAAGGATTAATACAACAATTGGAGGAATTGCAAAAACAGCTAGCAAAGAAACAGAAATTCGAGGAAGCCGTATCTTCCATCAAAACCCTACTTCGCAATTCATACCCCTCTGCTTCCCCTTCTCTTCGCAAATCGGTTAGGTTTTTCTCCCTTTTGCTATCAGATTCATCATTTTAATTTCATTTTCGTGATTACATTTTGTCAATTTGAATTTTCTGGCCTGTTATTGCTTTGGTGGTTGCAGTTCTATTCTGTCGTTTGCAGAGTTGCAACGATTCTGAAAACAAGATATACAGCTCCTGGATTTTGGCTGGCGGGATTAGGCCTGTTTCAGGAAGCTGAAATTTTGGTTTCTGATTCTTCTGAGAGGAAACACTTGCAAAATTGCATTGTTCATGCTAAGGAACATTTGCATCTGGCTGATAATCCGCCTGAAGTGTACCCTCGTTCATCAGGTAGAGGTTAAATTCTGCTGCAAACCTCAATTCTTTGATGATAAATTTGTGAATTTTGCAATTAATTTTGGTTTTCTTATGATTTGTTTTTCATTTTCAGGATATCATTTTGAGGGGCATTTAACTGTGGATCCTGAACCACCACAACCTCAATGGCTTGTGCAGTCAAATCTCATGAATTCCATAGCTTCAATCATGTCTGCTGAATCTTCTGAAGTTTCAGCAATGAATGATAGTAACAGAATAGAAAATGCTTCCAATATTCTTCAAGAGCTCATTAACAACATTGAGGTATAATTCACAAAGCCTTTGTCCTCAATTTACTTGTATTCTTCTATGCCTACCGTTTGTTGAAAGAATTCAAAGGGAACTGGGGGTTTCTAATTAGTTTATCTCTTTAAAAGTGAATTTCATTTTATTCAAGGATTTAAAATTGGTTACTCTCATATTTCTTTCTCCAAGGTTATGGTGGATAATCCCAGAGCTCCTCCTGCAAGCAAAGAGGTTGTTTCAAAGCTTCCAGTTATTACTCTCACAGAGGAAATCTTGGCCAATCTAGGAAGAAATACAGATTGTGCAATTTGCAAGGAGGATCTGGTGGTTGGTGATAAGATGCAAGAGTTGCCCTGCAAGCACAAATTCCATCCTCCTTGTCTAAAGCCATGGCTGGTAAAATTCCATAAACTTCAATGAGAATAGCCAAGACATTGCTTTATAATTTATAGTGGTTGAAGTTAATGGGATAAGGTTATGTATGATTTAGTGACAACAAGCTAACCCTTTTTCAGGATGAACACAATTCATGTCCAATTTGCAGGCACGAGCTGCGGACGGATGATGATGCTTATGAAAGCAGGAAGAGGGCCGAGGAAGAAAGGAAAGAGGCTGAAAAAAGGATGAATGAATCCCTTTATATATGACATTTAAGAAAGTCAATTGCTAGATTTGTTGTCAATGCTGTACAATAACTATTTCTTTGTGGATGTGAAATTCTTGAATTGTATAATAAGATCATCGAGCTTTACATAGAATTTTGATTCTGGTTCTTACAATTCTTGCATTTAATTATGGTTCTTACAATTCTTGCATTTATTTGGTTGGCTGTTTTTCCATTTAACTCGACAGAGTTCAGGTTATTGTTATGCTTAAGTTAAGTTAGCAGATTATGCTTTATATTAAAAATAGCCTTCTCCTAGTTGTCTTCACTCTTATGTAGCCACTTAGCTCCGCAAAGCAAATGAACCAACAATCAGCTGTGATCTTAAAAACTCCACATGGAATAACATATTTTGGTATTGTACAAATTTTTTTTTCATTTTTAATACTAATAAATTAGAGTTTGTTTGCTATTGTTTTTTTAGACTTGTTAGTAGGAAACTTAAAAACATGACTTTCGGCGATAGCGGGTGTAGCAATTTCAAACAAGCCCTTATTCGGAAATAGCAAATAAGAAAATGGAGCTCCAGCAACTGGTGGGTTGATTGAGATGGGTTAGCTTAGCACTAAGCAGTTGGTAGCCATATAAAATATGGAAGACATTCGTGGCGGAATAATTAGCATACGTTAATTCCTTCTTCCTCTTTCCCACCATTATAACGACTTCTTCTTCTCTTTCTCTATTTCGCAGCCATTTCCCCCCTGCAATCCAATTATAATCTTCCATGGAATTAGCCTCTTCAATTACTTCCATCTCCACCAATAATCCCTCTGTATATGCCTACCCGCCTCATTTTCAAATTGGCTCCTTCAACAACACTCGCCCATTCATCTCCCCATGGGCAAAATCAAACCGCTCCTTCACCAAAATGGTCTCAGGCGGTTACATCGGCCGTGGAAACAATGGCTTCTTCTCAACTAACACCATCCCTAGCACTACCAGTGTCACTAACAAGGCATACGCCGTTATAGACTCTTGCTTAGTGATGCCTCCGCCTAACGGTATAAACCCTCGCGCTATCATTAAGTTCTTGGGCGGTGCCTTCATAGGAGCTGTTCCTGAAGTCACCTATGGGTAATTAATCTGGCTAAAACTCTTTGTGTTTGCATAATCTTTTTTTTTTTTGTGGTATTTGATTTAGATTGATGCATATTGTGGTTATGGCAGCTATTTGATAGAGCAACTGGCTAGGGAAGGTTATGTTGTTATTTTGGTGCCTTATAATGTGACATTTGATCATGCTCATGCTGCCAATCAAGTGTACGAAAGATTCAATTCTTGCCTGGATTGTATACTGTCATCTGGGGTGCCTGGTTCTTTGACGGCTTCCCAACTCGCTGGCCTTCCAGTTTTTTCTGTTGGTCATAGGTGCGTCCATATTCTGGCCATATGGCTCTAGATAACAATGATAGATTGGTAAAACATATAATTTGGCCCTTTACATGCTACAAGTACTCAGTTTTATACAGTAATTCATTTTTGGCACGTTTGACCTCTGACATATAGCCTTTGTTTAGCACATGGTTTTTTCATGGTTGGTATAGTAAAAAATTATATTTGCTTGGTTCCATTGTTATTTACATGATATGGTTAGATTTTTAAAATGACCAATTTGATAGTTTTCCGTGTAACTATACCATAGTTTACGACACCATCACCGTACTTCAATGAACCATGGAAAACCATGTGCCGAACATGGGCTTAATTTTCACAAAATGTGACATTAGCTAATTTCTTTTAAGAGTGTATCACACGGGTTGTTAAATGATCTTGTTGTCAATCTATGTCTTCTAAGTGTCCTACAATGCTTCTACTCAGGAACTTGTCAGTTACGGGTGGATATTCTAACAGGTTAAAGTATGTGGATCAAATATACAAAAATAAATTGAATTGGAAGGGTTTACTTTACGTGGTGAATTGTGTCAAGTATAGAGGTCAAATGTGCCCTAAATAAATTCGCAAATTCGACTAACTTTACCCTCTACTGCGGGTTAAATAATATATATGCCTTTTCTTTTTAGATATCTGAAACACTAATGTTCTATTATAATTTCACATATGTAGCAATGGTGCGCTTCTCCAAGTTCTCACAGGAAGTTATTTCTGCGACAAGATACCAAAGGTTTAATTTCCTTCACTCTACTAGCTTTTTGAGATGTTCACGCTTAAAAAAATGCATAATGCATGCTCTTAAGTTGTAAATGGATTATTTTTATTTTTGAGTTAACTCGAACAACTCATGGAGTGTGACAAAGATATTATCTCTTCTGTAAGGCTAATGTCATAATCTCATTCAACAACAGGCCTGCTACGGAGGCAGTACCATATTTTGAGCAGGTAAATAACTTTCACATGTTTTTTCTGTTTCATTTTATTTCTGTGAGTTTTGATTGTGCTGATGGAACACAATGGCATCATTCTTATATTGCGGCTACATCTCTTTGAGATTAATGAAAGCCATTTAAGATGTAAAATGTGAAAACAAATTTTAACTTCAAGTTCCTTCATGATGAGCTTCAACGCATGTGCAATCAATCAATCAACTCAATTTCAAATTGTTTGACATATCTTTCGAGGCTCTAAAAGATTTATTAAATCTTTCTCTGGTAATCGAAATACTCCAAGTCTCCAAGTTGGGATTGGCATACAAAGAATCGCTGTAGTTCCTGCTAAGGACTAGTCACTAGTCTTTCTGTAAATGCTTCTGGTTGCGGTAATCTGAGGTGTAACTAAGTTAATTGGTCTACTATTTAGTGATACTTCTCATTAATCATTCACTTATTTGGGTTTTATACAAAGAACAACTAGCTAGGGCAATCTGTTTGTTCAAGTGATGTATGAAGAATTTTTGTTGGTATTTGATTTGGAGACTAGAATGAAAGGCCACAGTGTCTCCCATTATAAATTTGCTTGATAATCTTATTAGTCATAATATATATGGTAAATATCACATTTTCAAAGAGTTTATGCATCAGGTAAATGTACTAGTATGCAACTTAGCACGTTTTAGTTGTTTGCTGTTGCTTGTATGTTGTGAACATTTTTGTCCTTTATAGGCCCTTTCCTCGGAACCAACAGAATATGGATATAGTTTCCCAGTAAAACTCAGTTTGATGCCACAACAGTAGGTTTTCATTATATTGTAATGTAAGTATTTTCCGGCTTAGTGAACAAATATTTCCCTGTTGAATTGCATAATTTGCAATAGCTCTCACCTTATGTAATAAATAAGGATGCAAGTACATTTGTGTAATTAATTTTGTTGTCTGCAGTTTGGTCCACTTGTTAATCAGATTATGCCAGTTGTGGAAGCATCCCCAGTTTATTCAATGGCTATGAGTGCGTCAGGTAACATCTCATATAGTTCTGCACCTGCTACTATATTTGTAGATTTTCAATTTACATTCCGACCATCTCATCCATCTAGACCTGTTAACTATAAGATTTTGTTGTCGAACTGACTGTGAAGTATTTTATGAAATTTGTCATGTGTTGCATTATGCCTGCATCTCAATGCAAGTTTTATGTAACGGGGTTCCAAGAGGACCTTGATTGTAGGATATATATTCATTGCAATAAATTATGTAAACTACATGCATTGATATTCTAGTCAGTTCTGTGGATAAACATGACCAACGAAACTCTGGCCTCTTACCTTAGTTCTTCATAAATTGTACACATCTATTGGGTAATTTGATGCCAAATAATACAAACAGGCCTTATATTAAAAAAAAACCCATGGCTTGGCCAGTGAACAATTAGTAGCATCAGATATTGCTCAAATAAATATTGATCTTTCTGATAGGATATTGTTCAGCATTGAAAAGCAATTTTTTTTTCTATGTAATCATTTATTCTTAGGGTGTGATTGGAAACATTTTTTTGAAAGAAATTCAATTTAATTCACTCCATGTACAAAATTGGCAAATGTTATGCATAAAATGAGTTCTTTCGTAAAGAATGTTTCCAAATACACCCTTATGGGTCCTAACTAGTTATCTTTTATTTTGATTGAGTCCTCTTGACTTGAAAATATGATAGTTTATGGCATACCATTCCCCTTCCCTGATTGAGAAAATGTAAGAGATTCAGGTTTCCACTTTCCTTTTCTATACTTCGTCATTCTAGAAAAATAGAACAAGAAAGAAAACAAGAATGTTGAATGGGTTTCTGTTACTACTAGTTAAAAAATGAGGATGAGAATTTAAAATGATAATAGTAAATTAGTAATGATGGCAGAGGTTTTTAATTATAAAATGTGCGCTGTAAACCACAGTGCAACGTAAAACATAGCTGGCTTTTAGTTTCTAAAGTTTCTTAAAAAGCCATATTCTACAACATTACACCCAATTTCCTACCAAGGTTCTCGCACAAGCGGGGTAAGGGGGGGGTCGGGTGTACACGGCCTTAGCCCTGTGATAACAGAGATGTTTTCCAATTAACCCTGAAGTGGAGTTGCAACAGCTATCCGTGACTTCACAATAAATGAAGTTCAGACAAATTAATGAGTCATTTTGCTTTAGTCCATTATAATCCAAAGTCAAAGAATGGTGGATCTTTGAGTAAGGGACATATAATAAGCCATGTTCAACAAACTGATCTATTTAATCAGTATTCATTAGACACTCATCATTTTATAGATGCTGAATAATTAGTTATTGATTCTCCTATCATTGTCAAATTGCACCACCGACTGGAAAATCATTTGAACTGAGTTAAACCTTTTCTCATGATGAATTAAAGGAGATCCTGCCCTCTATTTGCGTATCAAATCTATTTAATCAAAATTATTTTCTACTTTTTAATTGAGCTATACAACTATCAAAGTAGAGGTCGGAGGTCATGGGATCAATACCCAACCTCTTCAAAATTCCGATATATCAATAAAGCAAATTCTATATAAAAAATATCATACAAAAGTCACAGTCTCTACTCTGTTTATTCATATCTAATCCTGATTTCTGTTTATACACGTTCAGGGGATGCATGGAAAATGCTTATTGATACTGCTAAAGCAGTGCTTCCAGAAAGTGAACGAGAATCCATTTCATCACTGACCAAATTCGTTGGCCAGTTGCCCTCTGTACTGAATCAGGTGACGTAGTATCAAATTTCAACTCACGAGAATTCATTTGAATCATCTTGCTTTGTTCCTGTCATAGTGACCAATCAAACAATTTCAGCAACTTAAGCAATAAAACAAAAACAAATGGCATATATTCTCAGCATGATTGTGGATTTTCTATCATTTGCATCTAAACTTAGTACGGTTATTTCAGGTTACGGAGGGGGTGTCAGAGTTCAAGCCTAAACCTCCTGAAAACCGAGAACGTTTCAGAAATTCCTATAATGTCCCGAACACACTACTAGTATGTCGAAATCCCTGTCTTTCAATTACTGGGTAGTTATAAATATTTATAGCCTATAACATACTGGAATTCACATTTGTTGTCATAGGTGAAGTTCAAGTCTGATACAATTGATGAGACGGATCTTCTTGAAGAGACCTTAAAGCCTCGTATTGAGGCCACAGGCGGGACTATAGAAAAGGTCCAATTAAATGGTAACCATCTCACACCATGCATACAGGTAACTGTCTCTATCACCACATGCTTTGCTAAATTTGTAAAACAGACATAATATTTTCTTTTCACTTATAACTTTTTTTGTTGCAACTCATTAGGAACCGAAATGGCAAGTAGGTTATGTTTACACCCCAGCAGATGCCATTGCTCAAGTGGTTAAGTCTCTCTCTCTCAGTGAGACTAGAGCTCTCTCAAGAACCATTGTCGAGTGGTTCAGACAATTTGAAGATTGAATGAACTACACTACAAGGTACAACAGCAGAAATCCATGAGTTCAATATGAATTCCTTTTTCAGAATAATTTTCGGGTTCATATATCCGTGTTTCTTTTCTACAATCGAATTTTATCTATGCTACTTATGTGCGTAAATAAATGTATGCTGATCTGTGAGTCCCCCCTGCTACGTATACATGGAAGTTCAGAAAATGACTTTGTTGCTTATAACCAGTAAGGAAATCAAATCACTCTTTGTTTTATTTATGAAAGAAATACAAAAGCTGCAATCTACATGAAGCTCAAAGTTCATGTTACCGTATTAGATTTTCTATTCTTGAAGATTAGGAATAAATAACTTGTTGTAGCATAGGAAAAAAAAACAAGAAAAGAAGAAAAAAGAAAAATTTGCAAAATGCAAATTATCCCTGTTGGAGATCTCTTTTGGCAGGCACTTATGGAATAATCAAAACCAAGATTAAAATTTGTGATCTTTAAACCAATCTGATCTAAACAGATGCAAGCTTTACTTTCTCGATGAGGTCAGCGGCATCTTTAACAGTGACAATGTTCTCAGCTCCCCCTTCCCCGATAGACACCCCAAATTGTTCTTCCAAAGCCATCATAATTTCGACCTGTTGAATTTATACGTGTTTTAGCTGCTTCTTTTTCTTATGATAGTTCATAAAATGTTTTAATTTTCAATGATTTCTTACAGTGTCAAGGGAATCGGCACCCAATTCTTCAAATTTGGTATCGGGAGTTACTGTGCTTACATCAATAGACAATTGCTTAGCTATTGTGCTCTGGACGATTTCCAGGGTTTCTACTTGAGCCTAGACAATACATTATTTAATCTCTGTAAGTTTCCTTTGATAGACATAATATCAAAATTAGAAAAACTGATAAATGTACTGCTGCTAGAATTTCTTACTGAGCATGAAATTGCAGTCTTGAAGAACTTAGATCTGGCTGTAGAAATATTAGCTGCCTTTGAGAATTGAATGGTTGGGATACGTTTTAGCCCCAAATATAAGGAAACCCCCTGCATCAGATTTCACAATTCTATCAATTAATACTCCATAAAGAATAAAAGGCAAAAAATTCCCCATGTATAGTGCAATGATACTCCTAACATATGCAATGATGCAATTTCCCCCTTTTTTATGGAGATTTGCTGCATCCGTCGAAAATTACGGATGAATTTGAAATTGATCCGTAATTGTGACGGGCAGCCACTCGTGAAACAGCAAATTCGATGAAAAAATAGAGTGCAATTGCATCTCGGAAAATGTTAAGGGTAAAACCGAACCCTTTAAGTACGTTAGGGGTTTTTTAGAACTTTAAACCGGGTAACGGAAGGTACCCACATTGGTGGAGATGCTCCTTTGGTGGACACTAGATGAGGCGGGTAGGGTGACTGGCGAAAATGTAGGTGATGCAATGAAGCTAGCCATACTAATGAGTTGCAATTGTAGTTATGATTATGAGTTATGACACCTAAAAGAGCAAAACAATACAAGAAAAGGGTAAGCAATAAGAGAAGAAATTCAAGTTGAAAGTTGCTAGATTGGTTAACGGTGTTATATAGGGAGTTATGCAAGAAATGAGGTGTCCAAAAAGAGGATTATTAGGAGAAAGAGATGATGATTCCAATGGTTGATATCTGTTTTAGACGGCTATTACTATGTTTGTGTGTTTGTTTGTGCCTTGTGATTGAGTTAAATTCAATGCAGTCTAATTGCCATGACCTTATTATTGGCACTTCGGCCAGATTTTTAGCCTACACTATTGTGTGGTTTGGTTGGCTTATGAAATGGAATATAGAGCGGAAAAGATTAAGCATTTCTTCAAGATTCCTTAAAGAATACAATATTTTATTGTTTCGCTTTATTTTATTTCATTCTGCTAACCAAACTATACTTGCATGTTTCTGTCAGCTAGACCTGTTTGTTGGGCGGGCCGAGTTCGGGCCGGGCTTGGCGGGTTTTTTTACAAAAAACGCTAACCCAAGCCCTGCCCAAGCCCATATTTTAGAATTTCGGGTTCGGGCTGGGTTTACAAGATCATTCCCAAGCCCAGCCCAAGCCTATGAATATTTTTTTTGTTATAAATTTTTTTATTAAAGTTAAAAAAATATATAAAGTAGAATAAAATATGTTTAAATTTTTAATATAATTGCATTGTTTACTTAAAATCTTTAATATTTAGTAACATTTATTCTAATCAAGTATACAAATTTAATAAGATAAAATATAGGAACTTAAAATAATTATAAATTTAATGTATAAATATATAATAAATAAATAAAATTATTCGTCGGGGCCGGGTTCAGGCCGGGCTTGGTTATTTATATAAAAACCAAGCCTGACTCATAAATCTTCAGACTACGACGGGCTCGGGCTCGGGCCGGGTTTTTTTAAAAAACGAGTGTCCAAACCCGGCCCCGTTGAAGCGGGCTCAGGCCGGGCCAGGCGGGTACCCCGGCCCGTGAACAGGTCTACTGTCAGCATTAGCAACTATGCTAGCTTATGGTGTTCTTGGCTTGATTTGTGCGAGCCAAAATTGTCTTCGTTTGACTTTTTACTAACAACACCGACTTTTGGGTTGCTGTTATGTTTTTTAACTTCAAGAAAAAGCTTTGCATGAATATATATTTCTTTGCATAGTCTCGTGAGGTATGTTTGGATAATGGTTTTTCACGGTTCATTAAAATACAGTACAGTATGATATGATATAGTTCAGTATGATTTCTTAAAAAATTTGTGTTTGAATAAATAGCATGGTGTGGTATGGTTTCTTAAAATTTTAGTTTGAATAAAAGGAGAATCATCAAATCTGGGATTCCATTTTCGTAGTTCTTAGAACCACGAAAAAACCATGAGAGAACCATACCATGAAAAAAATCATACAACCAAACAAATGACTTTAATTAAAAATCATACCATATCATGTAATAACCATGAACCAAACAAGGTCTAGTTTCCGCCTCTTGCTAGCTCAAGTATCTCTATTGATGCCTAAAGCATATTTAGTTTTTACTGTTATTTTGCATTTATCTCAATTTATTTAGTTTATTTTTACATGCGACTTTAGAACAATTTTTTTTTCCAAAACTAGATACGTATTTTTTTAAAATTAATTTGATTTAAAGGAGAATCATGGAGTATCATCAAATCCGTGGTTCTAATTTCATAGTTTTTGGAACCATGAAAAAATTATGAGAGAACCATACCATGAAAATAATCATACAACCAAACAAGTGAATTTAAGTTTGAACCATACCATACCATGAAAAAACCAGGAACCAAACAAGGTCAAATGAATCAGATTGCAAATCATTGCATCATATTGTCTATGTCATAGTTTATACCTATAAAAATAAATTCTTCATAAGGTTTGCTTTATTAGATTGAATTCAATCAAAATTTCATTTTGCGAACTTTTTGCAGGTTAAGTTAAGTTCAGTTTAGCTATGTGTAGTTATAAATTTACACTGAAATAAGTTCAATTCAGTTAAGTTCAGCTTTCAGACAGGGCCTAATGATTAATGAAATGAAACCTTGAAATAATTAATAAATGCATTTCATAATTTTTTGTTTGATAAACCTACATTGACGTCATCTATAAACCATAACAAAATCCAAAAGTTCAATCAATTTTTTAATCGTTTCCCAAACTTAAAGCCAACTACAATCTTTAACATGTAGAAAAGCCAACTAACATACACTTGCATAATTGCAAAGAAATTTTTTTAAATAAAGTTACGAGCCTTATTTTTTAATAGTTCACTTTCTACACATATTTAATATTGGACTAATTTGAAGTTCTTAATTGCAAAAACATATTTGCTTTTCAATCGAACGAGTTCTCAATTTTTCAACAATTATTGTTAATAAACATGTCGAATGCAACAATTTGTTAAAAAAAAAACTCAAATATGGACACTAAGGGGGTGTTTGGCAGCTACGTGAAAAAGAGTTTTTCCTTTTAAAAAATGAAAAAAGATATAATTACTATTTAGAAATGTTTGGTTAGATATAAAATATGGGTAGGTGTTGTATTATCTCCTTTTTCAAACCTCACTAAAAAAAGTACTTTTTGCAAAGTTTTTTGAGGTTTTAATTATTTATCAAAATTAGTCTTACTTATTCATTTTATTTATATATATTTCAATTTAAAATATATCCATTTTAATCATTTAACATCTTTAACAATAATAGTTTATCATAATTTGCACGAGTGTTTGTTAATATTACTAACAAGAAACCGCGATAGTAAACCACAATAACAAACCGCCTAAGAATTAATTAATGAATATGTTTTTTTGTAAAGAAGTTTATGGAAGGATCCCTTTTTTTTCCTTTCTTCCATAACTTCAAAATTTCTGAGATGGTTATGACTATATTTACTCCAAAGAAATAGGAATTTCAAAGAATTTTTTTTTAATGGATGCAAAAACACTTGCAAATATGACAAACGGTTAAGCACGAGTGTTTGTTGAATTTGGCAGCCACAAATTGCAATTGAGAATGTGCCAAAAATGGTGACGATTTTTTCTCAAACTGTATTTGGTTGGTTCTTCCCCGTCCATATTAATAAAAAGTTAGTCCGATGCAAAAATTATCCGGCACTTATGCAAGGTTTGAAATAATAAACTTTATCAAATATGATGTAATTTTGATTTTCACAGAAATAGTGTCCTTTTAGTGTATTATATATCGTTTTATTTGCACAAAGAATAGCTTTATTGGTATTATATTTTAATTTTGAAAAATATATTTATAATTATAATAAAAATTAATATTATTGATAATTAAAACAAAATAATTAAATATGATAAAATGTAATATATTAAAGTAAATTTCAATATCAGGGAAACTAATTTTAGTATTTATTTTTATTTATCTTCGAATATAATTAATTTCTAGTATAACAGTTATTGTTATACTTATTAATGATTTTACCATCATTTATTATCATGTAACAATATTATTTATTAATATGTATTTGTTGAATCTGGACCTCAAGAAAAATGTTTTAATTCTAACTGCAAAAATTGTCCTAAGTGGCGGGAATCTACATCAAAAGCAAGTTAAGAAGATATCAAGTCTAAATCAGCATCAAAGCCTAGGCTTTAAAATCACAAGTTTGAAACTGAGTGAGATTACATATAGGAATCAAAAACTGCTTTAGAGTCTTCCCAAACATGGTAATTCCTCGTAGGCTAGAAGACTCTCTTAGAGGGAGGTATCTCTAAGTTAGGCTATGTTCTTTTTAACTTATTCAATAGCCCATTTAGTTCAGTTCAGTTTCAGTTCAGTTTATATATTATTGTAAATATTATTAAAGTAATTATAAATATATATATTATTAGAATGAGAAAATAAAACAAAAATATTAATCATAAATAAAATAAAATAGTAAGTAATAAAAATTATTTGAGAATATTACTAATAATACGTTAAAATTTGATTATTTATTATCGTTAATAACGAATAACTTTGTTTATTGACAAATAAATAGACAAAATAATTAATTTATAAAGTACTAAAAAGCATAACTATTACAATATCATTGAGAAATATTATAATATTATAATTCACGGTTAGGTAAATTTTTCTACTTCAATCTACGTTCATGTTGTCATTTTCACTATCCTAATCGACATGTTGGATATTGCTTTGGTTCATCTCCCAAATTTGTTATACAATAGAATTCACACTACTAACAATATAATTGAGAAACATTACAATATTATAATTCATGGTTAGGTTAATTTTTCTAATTCAATCTTCATCTATATCGTCATTTTCACTATCCTTATCGACATGTTAGCTATTGCTTTGGTTCATCTCCCAAATTTGTTGTACACTAGAATTCCGCACTATTAACTTAATTATTTTTTTCATTTTGAATTATTTTTAATTAAACTACATTTGTCCCAAATAATATTACAAAGTGTGATTTTTGTTAATACTACAAAAGTTAAGGATTCAACAAAATATTATAATAAAATTAATAAAATAAAAATATAATATTATATAGTTAAAAGGAATTGTTGTTATTATTGATATAAATAATGATTATTTAATTAAGTTTCAGTATTTTCAGTTCTAGAATAATAAGTTTCAGTTCAATTTCAGTATGTTCAGTTACAATTCAGTTTCAGTTCTGTTCAATTCAGTATCGTTCAGTTCAATTCAGTTTCAGTTGAAAAGAACAGAGTCATACATTTGTTCAAAAAATATATTTTTTAAATAATCAATAACTTTAATACTAATAGATGATCCAATGATATTTTTTATGAGGCCCAAATAAAGTTTAACAATAAATATGTACTACTTTTTTTTAAAAAAATGTGAAATCCATGGTCCACACAATCTACTATGTGGATTCGTCAATGTTGGGGAATTCCCAAACCCGACGAATCCGCCCCGATGGGGATGAGAGATTCCTCGATAAAAATTCCCTTCGGGCGCGGATGAGGATTTTTTAATACCCGAATCCTTAATGGGAATGAGGATAATGATACCATTCCCTGAACCTATAAATTCCCAAACTTGATCTCGATAAGTCTTAATAGGGAATCCTCGAATATTACTCAACCAACCAAATTATATACTATATTTATATCAATTATTTGATAACGTAAATTAATTAATATTAATATTATTATATATAAAGTATTTATTAAATATCTCAACTTTATAATTTTATATATCTTTGTATATAAAAATATACACTTTATTTTATTTAATGTTGTACTTTGATTGTTGAACAATGTAATTTATGATCTAATGTTTAATTATTGTTTTCTTAAGTTTCGTATGCTAGGAGTAAATTTCTATTTATTTGGCATTGAGTATTATTAAAACAAAAATTTGGTTTGATAATTTGTACAAAGTATTGATACGGCTTAGGTTTTGTTATATGTTCGAATTTTTTTGGCACTCATATCTTTTAATGGAGAAATTGGGGGGAATGAAAATTCTCCGAACCCTAATGGGGATTTTCTTCGAAACCTGAATGGAAATGTGGATGAAGAGAACATTCTCGCCACATTAAAACCCACTTTCTACTATAGTTTAATTCAAAAACCTCCTTTGTAAGGCTCATGAAATGTTGGAAATAACGCATATAAAATGAATTGAATTCCATTAGTCCTTGGATTTCCAAATACGCATTAACAAAAGAACATATCGTTCTAACTTTCTCCAATTTCTAGCCGTCTTTTAATGAATCTCTCAACTCCTACTCTCATCACCATTCCAAATGTTCATGTGAAAGTTGAGGGACTCACACTGTATTCCATTTGTTTTGAGTTAATCACAAATCGACATTCAACTTCAATTTCGACCGAGGCCGGACTTTAAGAAATTTTTTAGTTAATATTCTATTTGAGTCATCGACGCATACTACATCTAATATTAATTAATTAAATTATCTAATCCAATAATATGCAGTGACATGGATTTGGAATACAATTATTTACTATTGAAATTGGATGAGATAATTGAACCGTTTATCAAACCTATAAAAGTATTACTGAAATTGGATTGAGATATTAACGAACCAAGCTTTCTAATTTTCGGCTCAAAAGCTCGCAAACGTGTTCATGTTTTTTTAACTTATAATAAACTAGTAGCGAAAATCAAGTTATATGATTGGTGAGTAATAATTATTGATGTACAATAATTATTTGTAAAATGATGGTTTTAATATCTTTTTTCGTATTCATTTATTGTTGATTTAGTTTATTAGCTCTACGTAACCAAATATTTATTCTAAATCATAGTTTTTTATTTGACATTTTAGTTTAAATTCTTTGAATATTTATGTAGAAATGTTGTATTTGAAAAATAATACTTAATAATTAAACACGAGTAAATGAGACTAGTTTATGCTCGTAAACTTACGAGCTTGAGCCGTGCTAAAATTTTCTAAGCTCGATGAGCATCGAGCCGAGTCTAGCCTGACCATTTTCATCCACGAGTTGAGTCGAAACTAGGCATGTTCGTTCTCAGTTCAGCTCGTTAACACCCATAGTAAGAACAATGTTATCATGCAGTTTTATTTTTTTGAGAAATATGAGGCAATTTTGTTGATTGTGGGGTTGAACCCATTTATATTTCCCACAACCCCGCACTTCTTGGATACTATAAGGGTGGTAGCTATTAGACTAAACTCTAGTACATTTCATACATATAATATGTTCTCTTGAATTTTTGAAAGCTAATATGTACTTAATTATTTAGACCTAAATTGAATTCAATAAAATTTAAAGTCGATAACCTTGGTAATATTCGGGAATTTTTTTTACAAATACGTGGCATGTATGCAAATTTTGTTGATTGTGGGCACCCACAGCTGCACAATAAACTAAAAAAAATCTCTATGCAAGTCCAAATTACACGCGCATACACACACACACGCACGCGCACACACACACACACATAAAATGAAAGGGATTACATCCACAAAGGTGAGCATCAATGTTACATAACTAACGCGATGTCCACATACCCTAGCAGCCGTCGCGATCAGTACCTCAACCACCACAACCCCCCTTTACCAACCAAATACATAGTTGAGCACAACCCTTTCCTCCCCGCAACCCCTTCCCCAGTCATAGACAAACCCTAAGTGAAAATAATAATCGGTTTCGAAACCCTAAGCCAAACGTAAACAGATATCATGCTACCTCATGCAACGTGTACTTCAAAAATTTCCCTAATCACTATGGACAAGAGGCGATGAGGAGGGTTTTCTCGAGAATAGGTGTCCATGAAAGTATCTATGTTGCTCGGAAAAAGAATTGGAGGAATCAGAACTTTGATTTTCTCACGATTAATGACTCCCTCTCTCTCCAAGAAGTTCTTTTCCATCTGAATAACATATCCATTGGTGTGATTAAACTGAGGGTATTTAAGGCATGGTATTCCAGGCCTAATTAAATTTCGGAAAGGAGACGGGAACATCCCTTTAAGCCTAGGTCTTCATGAATATTTAAAGAATCTTTGAGAGGGGAGCGTTCGTATGCTAATGTTGTAAACGGTGGTAAGGGGAAATCAGTTGTGGTGGAGAAGGAGGCTAGATAATGTTAACAAAGGGAGGGTGGAGTGCGATTGAAAGAGGATGAACAAAATGTATTTTCAAAAAAGGACCATGCCTTAATTCCAATTTCCAATCTAGTGGTCGAGGTTGCTTCGTGGAGTTCACGAACCTGCATTGCTAAATTGAGTTTGATTTCAAATGTGCGTAACATATTCGAATTGATCAAGTTGAAGGGTTTTGATTTGGACTTTGCGGCTCCGGTTGGTGGTATGTTTACATAGGTTTTAATGATGTAGATGATATGCATGATTTTGTTAATGGTGATTGGAAGTTTTTAATGAATATTTTATTAGAAGTTTCATATATTTCGAATGAGTTTTCCTCTTCGGAATGCATATTATATCTCGATTTAATGGGTATCCCTCCAGCTTTGATTTGTGAACCGTTAATTAGGAAGCTACCGATTAATTTTGGGAAGGTGGTAGCGATTGATTGTGATTTCAACTGCTCGAATAGATTAGGTGTGGTTTCGTGTCTTGCATCGGTAGGAATAATTGGAAGGTTTTTCAATTTGAAAGTTAGGTTATCTGATTTGGTTGTGCTAGCGAAATTACGACAAGGAGTGGGATGCAGTCATATGGAGGACAAAGGGAGTGATATTGATGTTAGTTCGGAGGAGGAGGTTGGTGGGAGTTTTGAATCAAAGCGAGACAGAGAGGACACCGGCGAGTCGGTCTATGGGGACAACAGTGAGTTGGAAAACTATAGCAGTAGGAGGGTGATAGGTAGTGGGAGCGGATATGGAAAATTAAAACAACCCACTGTGGCTATTTCAGAGGGGAGTCTGGATTTTGTACAGGAAATAGGCTGCCCGGAAATGAGTTCCGCTGTGGCAGTGAAGGTAGGTAGCAACGATGCTATTATAGTGGCGGTTGATAGTGGCACTGGCCGAATTGGTTCCTTTACCTCTAATTTTGAGCTATAAAACTCTACCATCATCAGGTCCGGACATTTCGAATATGAATAGAGTTATTTTAAGGGCTAGCGGGAGTGCGCAAAGATTTAGTGAGGAGGTGTTAACGTTTAAAGTGGGAGAAGAGATTCGTATTTTTGAGAGCCAACACATGGATGTAATCGTTAAGGCCATGGAAGAACGACGGGGCTGATTTGTTTGGTGTCTTGGCTCGAGGTTTGTATTATTTTTATGCCGTTAAACTTTGTTTGTAAAAATTGCAGAGGTGGGATTTTGAAGGGAGTGAAACAACGTTTTGTTCGGTAACTTATTAGGAATCGAAACTTGCATTTTTTATGTTTAATTGAAACTAAGATATCGAAGATTAATGAGCAGATGGTTCAAAGGTGTTGGGGATATAATGATTTCGGTGTTAGTGTTGTGTGTCCATAGGGGCGTTCGGGTGGAGTTCTTATGTCATGGAATTCGGCTACTATCTAAGGGAGTATAATCAATTCGGCTACTAGATGGATTGAGCTCCAGTTTCGCCTTAATCAGCTTGAGATCAATGTGATATGCGTTTACGGGCCAACGCACCAGAGAGATCGTGAAAGTTTGTGGAATGAGGTGTCACCGATTGTTCAGAGTCATCGTAATGTATTAGTTTGTGGAGATTTCAATGAAAATTTATTTAGTTCGGAATGTTTTGGTGGGGAGGTGACTAATTCTATTTTGACGTTCAAAGAATTTGTGGAAGGATTACACGTCAAACAGGGTATCCTTTTCCCGTATTGATCGTGAATTTTCATCGTCAGAGTTACTTGATGTTTGGCCTTCGATGAATATTGTGACGATAGACACGACTCTCTCAGATCATTTTTTGATAGTTTTTTCATCTCATTTATTGGCACCGAATGGTAGAAGACCGCTTAGATCACTCAATTGCTGGTGGGAACATAAAGATTTTTTACCATTCTGTGCTCAAAGTGGATGTTGATTTGTACGAAATGGCTGAATAAGGATGTGGACTTCAAATTGGGTAGGCTTTAGAATTATATTCGACCATGGCATGCAGAGAATTATGGAGGTTTGGAGGCGAAAATTAAATTGTTGGAGGAGAAGGTAATGATTTTGATGTCTAGGGATGTTTGGCGTTCGATTGATGGTTCGACGAATTCAGAGCTATACCTGGTGCGTGATCAATTAGTGTTGAAGTGGGATAGTTTGGAGAAAATTCAGCATCAACAATCGAGGGTACAATGGATGTTGTTGGGTGAAAATAACAATAAATTCTTTCACCGTATAGCATCCGTGAGATTTCAAGGGAACTGAATTAATGAGCTTGAAGTTGACGGAGTTTTGGTAAGCGAGCATGTTCGCAAGGTTTTGACTCTACTTACTCTGAGAGTTTATATTTTATAAAGAAGCCAAAAACCTTGTCTCCCACTTTCCTACCGATAAGATAAGAGTTCAAAATACGAACAGGTGTTGTCAATACCGCTTATCTAAATAGAAAAATGATGACCACTGCAAGTATACAGTTACGATGTAGTTTTAAAAGATATCGATCCTACAGGGAAGGAACCAATTCTAAAGATCAACAAGAGGAACAGAACAAAAGAAAATAATGTAATTTATTTTGGAGGATTGGAATGATGGATGGATAGACATATGTATGAAAGATTAGAGAAGATAAAAAGTATATAGATATTCCCTACGAACAAAGTATTGCAAAGAAAACATGCAAAATCATCAAAGATATTATGTATACTAGATTAATTTAACAGATTCAGTTCTAGACACTCAGATATTCAATTATTCACCGCAGAGCAACACATGAAATGCCTTTTCTAAATCTAGTGCAAACGAATTAAGACTATTATATAAACCTGGATAACAATATTACTATGCTTAGTACGGGTTGCTCTCATATAGCCATATTTAGTAAGTTACCATTCCAAAAATGTTGGCTCACTAAACAGCGTTATAATCACAGATCCAGTGATTATACACAATCTCGTTAACCCCGAAACTACTCTCAAAGTTAACTCAAAAACATATAACTTGATTAATATAAAAGACTCAACAAGAAATACACATTATGACACATAGACATATCATAAACTTTGAAATAGAAAGTATAAGTAGAAAGCAAAGCAAAGTTGTAAGGTATGCAAGTGA
>CATIWQ010396310.1:0-30176 GCA_949673415.1 Euphorbia schlechtendalii
TATACTCTGATCAGAGGTTTATGAGTGTGTCACTTCAATAAGGGGCCCTAAGGTACATCTCTATTATATTACTATATCAGGAGCGATGGATCCCATCTTGACTACACAGCTTACAAACATGTGATAATCGCTATACCCGTAATCACCTTTGTCATCCTAATCGCCAGGGTATGAATAAGTATAACCCAAAGTATAGCAACTCCTACATAAGGTAACCGGTATCTCAGGTCTGAGGATACTCATATTGTTACTGCAATAAGACATGACACCAACACATGGATATAGTTATTTCTGAGTGTTTATCTTATGGTGGTCTCTAATGTATTACCCGAATACATTCATGTTTCAACTCAAGGTACCACCTTCAGCTCGTGAGATCGGCCGCTTGGAACTAATTCAAGGAGTAAGCCTACACATGCTAGTCTATCCGCTCCATTGATGTCCAATCTCAATGGAACTATGACTAGGGATATTTAGACTATTCATAGTAACACGTACGTGCAGTTCTCAATCCATATAGCTCTCACTATGTCCTTGCACTTTTACACTATGAATTAGTCGCAGACTTTATTTCATCAATGCGCATATACATAACCAAATATATATGATACCAGTGAGATACAATAAAAAAGAAGCACTGATAAGTAACAAAATGCCTTTGATTATTATTAATAATTCAATACTATTTGTACATTATAGCTAATAAAGACATATCACCCTACTTGCCTCTAGGGCATACATCATATCTAACAATCTCCCACTTGCACTAGAGCCAATTGGCCATGTGCTTTATACCATACTCGTTAACATGTTGGTCATGCTTAACCTAAGTTAATGGTTTTGTTAGCCCATCCTCTAGATCCTGATCTATTGTGACTTCTTCTAAACTTATATCTTTTCTAGTTACCATCTTATTTACAATATGGTATTTTCTAAGCATATGTTCAATCCTATGACGAGACCATGGTTCCTTTGCCTGGGCAATAGCCCCATTGTTATTACAATAGACCGCTATTGGATTTATAATCCTTGACACCACACCGAGATCATTAATAAATCTCTTAAGCCATATGGCTTGCTTAGTTGCTTCTAAAGCAGCTAAATACTCAGATTCTATGGTTGAATCGGCAGTCGTATCCTGTTTGAAAGTCTTCCAAACAACTTCCTCGCCATTAAACATAAACAGAAAACCTGACTGGGACATATAATCATCCTTGTCAGATTGAAAACTAGCATCGGTGTATCCTTTTAAAGTGAAATCACCTTCTCTATATACTAAAAACATATCCTTAGTCCTGCGTAAGTACTTGAGGATAGTTTTAACGATCGTCCAATGCTTCTCACCTAGGTCAGATTGAAATTTTCTCGTGATGCTCAACGCATGTGAAATGTCAGGCCGAGTGCATACCATAGCATACATGATGGACCCTACCGCTGAGGCATAGGGTATTCCCTTCATGCGTAGTCTCTCTTCTTGTGTTGTCGGACACTTAGATTTTGAAAGGTTAATCCCGTGAGACATTGGGAGATAACCCTTTCTTGATTGCTCAAGGTTAAATCTAGCCAAAACCTTGTGTATGCATGTACTTTATGAAAGACTTAGCAGCCTTTTGGATCTATCTTGGTAAATTTTAATACCAATTATAAAAGCTGCTACTCCAAGGTCTTCAATGGAGAACTTCTTTGACAACCACATCTTAATTGTCTAAAGAAAAGGAATATTATTTCCTGTTAATTATATGTCTTCGACATATAATACAAGAAAAACGATCACACTCCCACAAGCCTTTTTATATACACAGGGCTCATTAGCGTTCGATACAAAATCGATTTCCCGGATTGTCTCATCGAACCTAATATTCTAACTCCTTGATGCTTACTTAAGTCCATAAATGGACTTCTGCAACTTGCATACCTTAGAGCCATCCTTAGATGTGAAACCCTCGGGTTGTGTCATAAACACACCCCTGTCCAGATTCCTGTTAGAGAATGATATCTTCACATACATCTGCCAAATCTCATAATCATAATGAGCGACGATGGCAAGGAGTATCCTGATAGACTTCAGCATGGCCACCGGTGAAAAGGTTTCTTCATAGTCATGCCTTCTTTTTTACTAAACCCTTTTGCAACCAGCCTTGCTTTATAGGTAACTATGTTACATTCCATGTCGGTTTTCTTCTTGAAAATCCACTTTCATCCTATGGGCTTAATCTCACTTTGAGCATCAACCAAGTTCTAGACTTGATTTTCGTATATGGAGTCCATCTCCGATCTCATGGCTAAAAGCCATTTATCAGATTCTGAGCCTTCCATTTCCTCCTTGTAAGTCTTGGGCTCATCATCTTCCATAAGGAAGATATGTTTATCATCAATGATGACAAACCCGTATCACTCAGGAGCGATTGGACCCCGACCTGACCTACCCAATATCGGTGTTATAATAGGTTGTTCCATCAATCATATAATCTGACTTGCGATTTATGAGTGTGTCACTTCAACAAGGAGCCTTAAGGTACGTCTCCATTATATTACTATATCAAGAGCGATGGATCCCATCTTTACTACACAACTTACCAAAATGTGATCATCGCTATACCCGTAATTACCCGTGTCATCCTGATCGCCCGAATATGAATAAGTATGACCCAAAGTATAGAAACTCCTACATAAGGTAACCAGTATCTCAGGTCTGAGGATACTCGTACTACTACTGTAATAAGACATGACACCAACACATGGATATAGTTATTTTCGAGTGTCTATCTTATGGCGGTCTCCAATGTATTGCCCGAATACATTCATGTGTTAACTCAAGGTACCACCTTCAGCTTGTGAGATCGACCGCTTAGAACTAATCCAAGGAGTAAGCCTACACATGCTAGTCTATCCGCTCCATTGATGTCTAGTCTCAATGGAACTATGACTAGAGATATTTAGACTATTCATAGTAACACGTATGTGCAGTTCTCACTCCACATAGCTCCCACTATGTCCTTGCACTTTTATGCTATGAATTAATAACGGACTTTGTTTCATTAATGCGCATATACATATCCAAATATATATGATACCAGCGAGATTCAATTAAAAAGAAGCACTGATAAGTAACAAAATACCTTTTATTATTATTAATAATTTAAAACAGTTTGTACATTATAGCTAAAAAAGACATATCGCCCTAATTGCCTCTAGGTCATACATCATGTCTAACAAAACCAAGGCAAATTTAATTCTAGATTATGTAGTACGTTCTTTTTGGGGGCATAATAACAACGAATTTTCTTTTGTGCCATCCCGAGGCTCTTCGAGTGGCATTCTCTTCTCGTGGAATTTGGCTTTGATTCATGGAAGTGTGATTCGATCTTCAGAAAGATGGATTCTATTCAAATACTCCTTGGCGCAAATTGACTACCATATTATTGCAGTTTATATCCCAACGGACGGTGAATTGCGCAACGCTTTGTGGCAAGAACTCCTTCCTCTCGCTCGGGATTTTCGGAACTTATTGATTTGTGGGGATTTTAATGAGGTGCTTGCTGCCCCGAAAAGATCTAGTGGTAGATCATCTTCTAGTATGATTGCATTTCTAGATTTTGTTCGGGACAGGGAGTTATTAGACTTACTGTTGCATGGCCGTAACTACACATGGCATAACTCCATTTCATTTTCTCGCATTGATCGGGTTTTATCGTCCTTGGATGTTTCAGATTTGTGGCTAAATATTTTGTTGTCCACCATCGATTCCACTTTATCAAATCATTTGCCATTAATTTTTCGGTCAACATCAGCCCCTTCTGTCGGTCCGTGCCCATTCTGTTCACTGAATTTATGGTGGGAAAATCAGGATTTCTTACCCTTTATCAAGCAATCTTAGGCTGAAATTTAGTTGACCAATGGGGATAAGGACCTAGCATTTCGGCTCCAACGTCTTGGAAAGGCCATTAGCAGTGTCATTCATCTCACTTTGGAAGCCTTGAGCGGCGTATTAAGGAACTAGACTCATTAGTCCTTAGATACACTTCCAGCGATGTAGTTCGTCCCCTCTCCGCCACTTTGTCTTCACAATTGCATCGTCATAAATCAGAACTTCAGCAGCTACTTAACAACTTAGAGAGCCTTCAACACCAACAATCTAAGGTCTCGTGGACCCTTCTAGGTGATAACAACACCTCATTCTTCCACCATACAGCATCAGCCCATTATCGGAACAATCAGATTCTTTAGTTAGAAATAGACGAGGAGCTTAGCCTCTTGCGTTGAGGACATTACCAACATGACGTGGAATTATTACACATCTCTATTTATCCCCAGCCCCAAAATTCCCTTTTCTCTCCTTCGTCTGAACTTCAAGAAAGTTACCGCATGGCAAAATTTTATGTTAATTACACCATTTACGGAAGACGAGGTTTGGAATTGTATCTTAGAATGTGGTGAAAATGAATTGCCCGGCCCGGATGGCTTCAATTTTTTCTTCTACAAGTGCTTTTGGGAGGATCTTAAACCTGACATCATGTACCTCCTCCATGAATTCCACGCCAATCACAAATTACCTCTAGTATCAAAGGGTCTTTCATAGTGTTGATTCCGAAAACTCCCGGTGCAGCCACTTTACCCAAATTTCGACCGATTACGCTAATCCACTATGTATACAAAATTGTGGCAAAGCTATTGGCATCCAGACTTCAACTGATTTTACCCCACTTGGTCTTCGATAATCAATTAGCCTTTATCAAAGGCCGTAGTATTCACGATTGCTCTTTTTTTGCTTCGGAATTCGTCAATCGTGTTCACTCTTCTCGCCGATCTTGCCTTTTGCTCAAGCTAGACTTTCATAAAGCCTTTGATTGCGTCTCTTGGAAATTTATTGATGCGATCTCTTAAAAATGGGCTTCGATAATAAATGGATCTCTTGGCTGTCCAATTGTAGGAGAAACTCAAGCACGTCGATCCTCATTAACGGTTCTCCTAGCGCTCCGATCCATCTTCACAAAGGGGTCAAACAAGGTGACCCACTCTCACCTTTTATTTTTTTTCTTAGCAATGGAGGGCCTGAAATAGCTTGTGGACTCAAGTATTAACAAGGGGTTACTTCCAAGCTTCAAATTGGAGCCTTCTCAAAATGACATCTCATTACTTCAATTCACGGATGACACTCTCTGTTTTCTTCCAACAGATTTGACAGTAACAGGCCCTTTCATGCGAATTCTGAAGTGTTTTGAGCTAATTTTGAGTCTCAAAATTAATTATCACAAGAGCTCACTCCTCGGGATTAATTATTTGGAACCTTTTTTGCACACATGCCCTTTTTCTCTTGGTTGTCAGGTGGAAAAACTCCCAATTACATATCTCGAGACCCCTCTTTGCATCAATCGGCTACCGCTTTCATCTTGGGATCTCCTAATTTAAAAATTCAAGAAGCATTTTTCAAATTGGAAAGGTCGTTGTCTCTCTTACTAGGGTAGACTTATTCTAATCAAATCATTAATTGCTTCTCTCCCTATTTATTTAATGTCGTTGTTTCGGATGTCATCTTCGGTCAATGTTACTTTAACGAGATTAGTAAGAAACTTCTTATGGCGTGGTGATTCGAATATTAATGGAATTTGCAAAGTGAGTTGGGTTATAGTTAATTTATCGTTGTGTCATGGGGGATTATATATTCGTAACTTCGAACTTGTCAATTGTAGCCCCCTTTATAAATGGCTTTGGAAACTAAGAGAATCTAATCATGAATCTTTATAGCACTCTATTTGCGTTGCCTCTCACGGGTTTACTACTTGGAATGGTATCTCAAAAAAAGCTTCTTGTGAATTGACTCCAATTTAGAGGAATATTGTTATGTGTTGCTTCCGTAAGCGACATTTTGGAATCACTGAAACACGAACAGCCATGTGCTCATTGGAAATGGCATAAGCGCATCTTTTTGGCATGATAATTGGACCTCGAATCAATCGCTCGCTTCCTTGTTTCTAGACCTTTCCATAATGTGTAATATGAAAGCTTGCAACATTGAACGGGGTTGCTACTATTTATTTTTCATCGGTAATCATTCTAGGCCCTTTTGGAAGCATTCCCTATGTTTCTCTCTTCGTGATCATTGCAGACATCTTTGTGGTTGGATTTCAACTTCAAATCCGTGTCTATTTCAGCAATTTCTTCAATCGAAGCCGTGGACGGACAACAGCCACAGCAAATTTATTTTGCTACCTCCAGTAACGCTACCGTGGATCTGTCAGCGCTGCAGTCCGCCTCCAGCAATCCACGGTTGCCGCACTTCAATGCATCTGCAGATAGTATGATTTGGGGTTTCAGCAACGACCAAAAATTCACTACAACCTCCTTTTGTGTCGAATTCTACAATTCCCCTCGTTGGCCGAAACTAGCACTTAACTTCAGCGCCATATGGAGGGCATGTCTCTTACCGAAGATAAAATTCTTCGCTTGGCTTGTTTTTCATGATCGATTACCAACTCGTACGTTTCTCTTATCGTGCAATTGCAACGCTATAGTGGAAGCCACTTGTCCTTTTTGTAACGAAGCCGAAAGCCTAGACCATGTCTTGTTGCATTGCCACAATAGCGCGTGTGTTTGGTATGAATTTCTTTCATGGATGAACTACCCAACGCCATTCCCACCATTATTGCTGAATTTCTTGGATGTATGGCAAAGTCTCTTTCGGCAAGGTTCGAGCAGCGACTTCAGGATCTCCCTTTGGTTTATTATCACTTGGCTGCTTTGGAAGAGAAGAAACCGATTTGTTTTTTAGGGCATCTTGGATCCAGAGGACATCTTCACCAAAAGCATTCTCTTGTGTCGGGTTTTCTTTCATTGTAACAAGCTTTATATTTCTTTTTTTAGCTCGGATATCTTTGTAAATCCAGGCCAATTGTTAGCTTCCTTGTAATTGAACGTTGTAATGCTTGGGCGATTCACTATTTTGTGATGCGCTCTTTTATTTAAAAGATGAGTGGGTGTTTTGTAGATAAGCGTCTCGCATCAACTTAGTTGAGACGAGCGTCCCAAAATTTTCACCCACTCCAATTTTTTTCCCATGGAGGAACACATTGTACCTCCGAAGGTTTTCAAAAAAAATATGTAATACAAATATGAAATATATGTTTTCTATTTTATATCAACACAATTGTTCAATTTTATATGGATGAAATTTTGCCGATTTATTTTTCAATTTAAATTGGTTATGTATTGTTTACCTATACCTCTATTTTTAATCAAAAAGATCTGGGATAATGACTATACGCGGTTTTACCAAATTGAATTGGGTGGTGCAACAAGATTTTACAACACAAATTTCTTCTCATTTTATTTATGTATTTACATGTCAAAATAAGTTACTGAGCCATATCTTTCTACTACGATAGTCTAGTGATAATAAGGGCAAGTTCAACGGTTCTTCCTTTTGCGGAATTACTCAAAATAGGGAATAGTTAAGTCCAACTATTTTCCATGTATATCTCCAAAACGAGGAATGATTATTTTAATAATATAATTTTTAATTTTGATTATTTTATTCTTGTTCAAGTATTGTGAATTTAATATGGTGAAAAGAAACTAATATAATAATAATAATAATAAAATATTATTATTTTATGGGAATATGAAATGGAAAATGAAAAATGAGGAAGATGGTTGGAACAAGTAATGGAAAAGGGGAAAAGTGGTTGGACTTACTCTAATATATATTTTTAGTTCAGGATTTGACTTTCATTTCATGCCCCTTAAAGAATGAGAAATTGGAGAAAAATTAATTTTTTGATTGTGTTAAAATATGAATTTTAAACTTTTTTATCATTTGGTTTTTGAAAGTTTTGCCTCGATTTCATTCAGATTCGTCAAAGTTAGTACATACCAGGTATGGTTGGTGAATCTTCCAACGAAAACTTTTTCAGTTCACAATATTCGAATTCAATGCCTCGTTAGTTAAATGATACCAAACTTCTTATCATTTATACTAACTCCCAAGAAACAGGAGCAATTTAAGAGTTACATGCTCCATAAATAAAAAAAATTCCATTTCTATATTTTGAATAATTTTTTAAATAATTTTATAATATCGATTACCTGCAACTTTTTTTTAGCATAACCAGTATTTACTATATGATTATATATAAGCAAGTATCTTGCTTGCAATTTAAGCTTCAATAAACATCTAATCTCAAATTAAGATGAGATATTTATGTATTCCTTCAAGTATAAGCATTGATATTAAGAATTTTCAGCATTTAATTGAAGCAATATATGAATTTTGATTATTAAATAATATATGGGCATTGAGAAATAAGCAGGCTTATGACACAAAATTGTCTTATGCATTTGGCATGTCGGGAATAAATGATATAAATGGACCTACCTAATTTTAAATTAAAATTAAAAATAAATATAATATAATATAATATAATATAATATTATATTATATTATATTATATTATATTATATTATATTATATTATATTATATTATAATGTTTTGTAGATAGAGCTGCTGAACCCACCACATTGCAGGGATTATAATGTTTTTCTTCTCTTGGCTTCCCTAATGGGTTCGGTGGAATCTCATTATTTTATTTCATATATACACTATATTATATAAATTAATTTATTACATGTTTATTTTATTATATTATCTGTTTATATATTTCACTGTCTTAACGGCTATATAAGACTAATAACGGAAATTTTCATAATGTATAGAAAAGAAAACAATTGAATAATTAGATAGTATTGGGAATCCTAATTTTGACATATATATCTTGTCTGTGTGATGACATGCCGAAAATACATTCTTATCTTAACCATAGTATTTAAAATTCATTAAATTTAATGCTTGTAATGATCAGAAAATTATTACCCGTATCTATATAGAGCGAGATGCATATTTAGACATCAAACGTCACGTGTCAAAAAGTTCTATATAATAATGTCAAGTATCAGATTCTGATTAGATAAATTACAAAATCTGTATCTATAAAAAGTCAAAATAATCAAAAATTGATACATAAAATTGAAAGGGCGAACGAGATTAGCTTTACTAATTTTATGAGGAAAATGTTACACTTGAAAGTCAAAAGGTGAAATTGAAAGGGCGAACGAGATTAGCTTTACTAATTTTATGAGGAAAATGTTACACTTGAAAGTCAAAAGGTGACAAATGACTCTTAATGAAAAAGTTGATAGGCAATGTATGCAACTTTGGCCTATATATAATATCAATTATATACTCATCAAATGAGACTAACTATATAAAGTTCGTTCCTTAAAAAGAAAACTAAAAAAAATGTGAGTATGAACTTAAATTGACAAGTTCTATGCATTTGGAATGGCATCTGGCTATTGAGTGTTAAATACCCATACAACAAAATAATAATTAATAGATTAAATATGTTATCCCGATTATAAGCCAATATTGCTTTTAAGACCGATAAGCAAGGCACCCATATTATTAAATACAATTTAATTTGACTTCTAAACACTAATTTAACCATCATTAAGCATATATTCAATAATAATGATGATAATAATATAATCTATTCATAATTTGCTCACCCATAATAATATATACATATAAAGCAGAATCCAGTTCAAGTGGTAGCTTGACTTGATTAAAATCTTGAATACAAACATCGGCACCGAAAGGTACACTATTAAAAAGTTAATAGTATTATATATCATACATGATTAAGTTTATTAAACAATAGAGAATAAGAATAGATTAGAAATAGGGTAAAGATTATAGTATATTTAAGTTGTTTAATTGTAATCCTAAAAACTATTATATGTATCCAGAAACCAAAACTTTGTTTGATACAGAAGTTTTAGGTTTAAGAAATAATCATAGTATTAGCTGTACTAATCATCACTTTTTGGTAGCAGAAGTATCAAGTAATTAATAAAAGTTTAATTTGTAAATTTAAAGTAGCTATATATTAGGACAGAAATAAAATTAGATTCTACAACCTCATTATTCTAAAGCTATACTCGGTATAACCAATGTCTAAGCCAAATGGTAAAATTGAAATTGTGACTATTAGAGGTAGTGTTGTAAATGAGATAAGCCGTTCGTAAACAGCTCGGTGCGCCAGGTCGATAATAGCTTGACTCGGCTTGACTCAATATATAAATGAATAGTTCGTGAACATGATTTTATGACTCGAATTATTAATGATCTGAACATGAACAAGTCTAAGTTCGATTCATCAACTTATGAACAAACTCAATTAGTGGTTCGTGAACTAACTCGATTATTATTATTATATATCAACCATAACATTTTATAGAACTTAAAATAAGTATTGCTATATAAAATTAAACTAATTCAATAAAAACAAATAAGTTTATGACCCATTTAAAATTATATTAGAATTGGCAATATTGTTCGTGAACAAATAAACTAGTTTGTTCGCGAACAAAATAAATGAGTTGTTCATGAATACACTAACAAACAAACACTTAAACGAGCCGAACACAAACATAATTTTGAGTTCGAATTCAAGCCCGACTTGACTTGTGATCATAATCATGCCAAAACTTGGCTAGTTTCGGCTCGTTTACAAACCTAATTAGGGGTCTTAGGGCAAGTTCAATGATTCCTTATTTTGGAGAATTCTCCAAAATGTGGAATGAATACGGGGAATGGTCATATCCAACCATTCCCCCATATATTATGTGCTCAAAATGAGGTTCCTTGAGTATTGGAAATGAATTAAAATACTATTACTTTTTACTTTTTTATTCTTTTTACTTTTTTTTTATCAGTTTAATAATAAAATATTATTATTTTAAAGTGAACTTGATTTGGGAAATAACAAATGAAGAAATATGGTTGGAGAAAAAACACGGTAAATCTTGTAAAATGTGTTTGAAAAATAAAAAATAGAAAAATGGTTGGACTTGCTCTTTGCAAAGTTTGAATCGAATCCCGAAAATAATTTCCTATGCTTAATTTTTAATATAGACTTTTAAAATTTTCCCTAAGCTCAATTAATGTCCAATTTTTTATAAAATAAAGTTATTGTGGTCTTTAAATATATTAATGGTAAACTCCTTCAAATCTTAATGAAGTTAAATAGATACAATCACAAGTTTATGTTATTGACATTTATGCTACTTGGAAATTTTATAAAGATAATTAGCGAATATTTCTGTGCTAAAACTTTTTTTTGGTACTGAAAAATAATTAACAAGCAAAGTAACACCAATTCAACCAAAAAGTTATAATGTGATATAAATTATAATAGAATTAAAAGATACACTCAAATAACTAAAAGATTTGTTTCACACTTGCTAACTTTACATTAAGATTGTCTTGTTCTGAATATTGAATAATACCCACAATTTTAAATAATTATATGAGTTGGATTTGTTAATATATAAACTAATTAATAAAAAAAAGATGTGGAATTTGTATGATAAATTTGAAGTCAAATCATGTCATGTTAATTTCAGCTAGAAAATGAACTGATGCGGAGAGTAAAAAAAAAATTTCAAAATCATCCATTCTTAATAAAAGAAAAGTTTTGAGATTGATTATTAATGGGTGTTTCTCTAAACTTAAAAATTAGTCAAATTTACTTAAAAGTAGAATTTTAAATTAAAAGTTAGTTAGTTTAGTGTTTCTCTAAACTTTTTTCAATTTAAAAAAGTTATTTTTAAGTAAAAAGTAAGGAGTAGGTAATACTTATTTTTAAAAATGATTTTTTTCAAATCTAATTTTTAACCAAACAAATTATAATATTACCCCTATATTATATTCAATACTTTTATAAAACATATACTTTATAGTCTTTTCAAGATTCAACAACTTAAAAATGACTTAAAATTCAATTTTGAGAAACATTTTTAATGACTTAAAAATCGTTTTACAGAAACACTTAACTACTTATTTTTAAACTCCTTAAAAATTAAAAAAACACTTTTAAATTATAAATCACAAATCATAAATTTGAAAAAACACTCCCTTAATTTAGGTGCAGCGCACTCCTAATTTTTGGGCAGTTATGTGTGTCTACGCGGAGAAAATTAAAGGAGCTTGTAATAGCTTATAATTATGATGCTCTTATTTTTAACAAATTATCATGAAGAAAAATGTTTAATTAATTTTTTTTTTTTTTTTTTTTTAGGAATCACGAGTTTTAATTGGGTTAGAGCTATTGAAATCAGACATTCATAGGGCCTTTTTGTTCCTATTTGGCTTACTTGCAAGAGTATAATTTAATTTATGATAGAAAATAGAAAATAGAAAATAGGTTGAAATTAACAATATTTTGATGTTAAGGATTCTCTAAATTTGTAGCTGATATATTTGTAAATTTTAATCAATCTCAATCATTTATCCAGTTTTAATGATCGAAATTGAATTTTAGTTACATGCGGGATTCATATTGGAATTAAATATCAACCATTAAATCTGAATAAATGATTAAAATTAACTGAAATTTATAAAAGTATCAAAGTTGAAATTTATAAAAAAAATTCCAATGCATAAATACCTGCATTTTGTCCAAAAAAAGCTTAGACATTTCAATGTGATCTCACAACTCCCTCAATTTTTAAAAAGCACATCATTTTGGTCCTTAAACTTTGCATGTCAGGTTTCAGTTGGGATAGAAAATTAGAAAAAACTACATATTTGAGCATTCAAATAAACCAAAAGCTGACATTTGACGTTCAAGGAATTAAGTTGTATACTTTTGTTCTTAATTTGAGGGAGTTATGAGACCTCTTTGAAGTTTAGAGTGTAATAGGATTATTTTTCAAACAAGTCAAGCTACCTGCTTATTTTGATTATTTTTATACAAATAATCCAATGAAAACAAATATTATTGGTTCGTATATGAAATTGCATGGATTGGACATTTCATTTTTTGTTTTGGCTTATTGCATCCACACTCTCTCGAACTTGTTCAAAATGGGTTCTTTCCATCCTAAACTTTTCAAATGTGTCAAATAACCCCCTAAACTTGTTTAAAAAACACCAGTTTGCCCCTCTCACTATCACATGTCAGCTTATGGTTGGAGATAAAAAAATCAGATTAATGATATCGTTGAAAAGACAAATTAACTATAAACAGATATGTGAATATGAGGGATAAAGTGACACGTTTTGAACAAGTATAGATGACTATCTATCACATTTCAAAATTCAGGATGACAATAGCTCATTTTGAACAAGTTCAGGAAAATATAAATGCACTAAACCTTTCGGGTTTTTTTCACAATTTAATATGTATAAATATATTTATAATTCTATTAAACTAGCTAACGGAAACCAATACAACTTATAACAACAAGGCCTAAATCTTTTATTGAAACATAAAAATTTTCAGAAAAAGCAAAACAATAATTCACGATGGATTTTATAAAATGGCCTAATGCATCGTTAGCCCTAAAATCCGCAATTATGACGAATCGTGTTTTTAACTTGTAAAAAATTTATCAGTATGTAACGAAACATTACATATGTTTCAATACTAAACTTGGCAATCAAAGTTGGATGTCACCTTGAACTTTCAAAAGTTCTAATCAACCCCCTAAACTTGATAAAAATATACTAGTTTGCCCCCCTCAATACCATGTATCAACTTGTGGTTGGAGAGAGAAAAATCAGAAAATGACATTTTTGAAAAGTTAAACTAACCATATTTTGACACGTGATGTTGAAGGGGGTAGGTGCTTCATTTTTGCCAAGTTGAAGGGGATATCTAATCATTTTGTAAGTTAGGGGTGACATCTGATTTTGTTGTTAAGTTAAGGAGGGTAATGATGTATTTGATCTTTTTCTAACTATACTTTCTTCAATAAAAAAACTACACGCAAGCAATTTTCCTTATCGCGATTTATCTACTTCTAACCTTTTGATGTTAAAAATTATAGTTTCCCTCATTTTTTCTATTGTAAATAGGTCATCAACAACCCCCTTTTAACTTAGTAATAAAGTTGGTGCCACCCAAAACTTTCAAAACTCCAATCAACCCCCTGAAGTTTGTAAAAATACACGAGTTTGCCCCTTCAATGTCATATATCAAAATCTGATTTTATATAAAAAAAAATTAGAAAATGATACATTTGAAAAATCAAACCAATCAAATTTTCACACGTGACATTCAAGATGCTAAATAGTACTATTTTAATAATTAAAGGGAAGCTCCTTTTAAAAGTTAGATAACATTTAATTTTTGTTGTCAATTTATGAGGTAGGTAATGATACACTTTGCTTTTTAAATATCAAGTTCTAGATTAAGGCTCTGTTCTTTTCAATTGAAACTGAAAATACTAAAACTGAACTGAAATTGAAACTGAACATACTGAAACTTATTATTCTGAAATTGAAAATACCGAAACTTAATTGAATAGTAATTATATTTATCAATAATAACAACATTACCTTATAACTTTATAATATTACATTTTTATTTTATTAAATTTTATTACGATATTTTGTTGGATTCTTTAGTATTAACAAAAATTACACTTTGTAATATTATTTTGGGATAAATGTAATTTAATTAAAAAGGCTACAAAATTAAAAAAAGCAATTAAATTAGTAGTGTGGAATTCTATTGTACAACAAATTTGGGAGATAAACTAAAATAATACCCAACATGTCGATGAGAATAATGAAAATGACGACATGGACGAATATTGAATTAGAAAAATTAACTTATGTTTTTTAGTACTTTATAAATTATTTGTTTTATCTATTTATTTATTATCAACAAAGTTATTCGTTATTAACGATAATAAGCAATCAAATTTTAACATATTATTAATAATATTCTTAAATAATTTTATTATTTACTATTTATTTTATTTATTTATGATTAATATTTTTATTTTCTTTTCTCATTCTAATTATATATATATATATATATATACACACACATATACATACATACTTTAATCATATTTACAATAATATATAAATTGAAACTAAATTAAAAACCAAATTAAAATAAAACCAAACTGAATTGAAATGAGATATTGAATGACTCGAAAACAATGTAGCCTAAAGATCAAAGATGATGAATGGTGGAAAGAGAAGCGAGTAGGGTCAATAAAGATAATATTAATTTATAAAATAATAAAGATGACTAGGCAGGAGAAACATGTCTATCTAGGCATCTGCTTTGTTTTACCAAGTCAGCACGCAAGGGAGAAGCTGTCCTTAACCTGTCTTCTTTAGACACCTGTACTCGAATCATTGGTTGGGTCCCATTTCTCCTTAAGTTCTCTGAAAGGAAAGGAAAGTATTATACTAGTATTATTCATTTATTTGCCTCTTTGATTTACATGCCAATTGCCATCCCAAGAAAGGAAAGGAACCACAACTATTTTCTTTCTTTCGATGACTGAATTGCCCTTTATTTTCTTCTTATTACCATTCATGTCCCTATTTCCTTTGTTATTTAGAAATTTTCAATTATTTCTGAAACAATGTATTATCAGTAATGACAAATAGTTAAACACAACAATTAATAATTGTAATTAAACTGTTATTATTGACATATATATAGCTTTCAAATGTCATAGACTTTATTCTAGTATTTCTGTGTACCATCATTAACTGTTATTTTACTGTCAAGTGACACCATTTTTTATTATTTACTATTGAATTTCTAACATGAGTATGAATTAACTCAGGTTGTTTACTGCCTACCAAAGAATTATGATTAAAGAAGGTCATGACTTCGAATCATATTAGAATAGAGGTAAATTTTTTTGTTTATTTGTATTTTCATAGCACGATTGTTAGATGAACTTCCTAACTTTCCATCATCGTGTTTAACACCATTAACTCACTTTTTTTTATTTACTATTTTGATGTCATAGGTGCTTATTGACAAGTGGTGTAAACTTTTAAAAACAAAGTTATTATATTGTTATTATTATAGTTAATTGATTTTGGAATTTTTACTTCCTCGCCATCAATTATAATTTTTTCACAAACCTTCGTAGATTATCACCTGTAAATTAAATAAATATTCAACCGAAAGGGTGGAGTTGCATTATGAAAAACATTTAAAATCATATTTTTTAAATAGCTGGAAATATTTTTAAAATAGTAGAAAACAATGTTGAGGGTGAAAGAAATAACCAATTTAGGAAACGGGTTCTTGAGAGCCAAGGTGGCAATATGAAGGGCAATGATTGGGTGATTGATAGGAGAAATGTGATTTCATATATGAAATAAAATGGATTTGATGATGAAATCACGTGCATGGCACACAGCATCAGCACCAATGGATATGTATCGGACCAAACATCAGATCCCATGCACATTCACTATATAATGCGCAAGTTAGTCAAAATACAGTAACTCATCTAACGTACGCCCCCCACCAGCAATAGTTGGTTCATGACCGTTGTGTCCTTTCCCAAGCAGATGAGATGCAGTGCGCACATTTACCCATACAACTTTTTTATTGAAATAAATCAATATTATTCTAAATACGGATAACAAAGGAAGAAAATCCAATTTCGGTTACTAATTAGTTAAGTACGCGTGAAAGGTGGGGTCACGGGACAGGGCAAAAAGTAACGCCGTCCTCGACGGAGGTTCCACCGAAATCAAAAAGTGAGCTTTTCTGGCAACGGTGATTCAAACCACCATTAACGGAGTTAGACTCAAACTTACAAATATTTAACCCCTTTAATTGCGCTACAAGTCCCTGCAAAAACTGGACAATTTTTTTCATCTTAAAATATCAATAAAGATTTTTTTATGAGTGGAACCCTGTCTTAGACCAACGGCTACATGTTGAGTGAGCCATTCAAGCATTCGTTGGTTTTGTAAATTAGTAACAATACATTATTAGTCCCTCACTTGGGTCAATTGTATACATATTGTTTGAAATTTGAAAAAAATAATCTTCCTTACTCTTTAAATATTTAAAAAATGTATAAGTTTATCGCTAAATGTCATGTATTAATTTTGTTTAAATTGAAATAAATGATATATTGATTTAGTTAAACAAACGATTCATGACGTTCAATAAAAATTGATGCACCTTTTGAAGGAAGAAAAATTTATGCACTTTTGTAAGTTGAGAGAATAATCAGAACATTTTCAAAGGTCGGACGGCTTGTAAACAAAACGAATCACATTTTGAAGGATGGTGATGAATTAGACTCTAGTATTTAGCAGTGTAGTTTAACAAGTTGCTATTTATTTACGTAAAACTTGTATCATTTTGACATTGAAAATATTAAACTGCAGCAACTGAAAAATAATCGAGCAGTACTTGTGTTGTTAAAATTAAAATATAAAATAAATATAATTCATTTTTTTTTAACAAATAATAGATTATGAATGTGATAGAATGGATTGTTTATGGACAATACATTTTAAAACACTAACAACAGTTAACAATTTTAAAAGTATAATTCCCATGAGATGAAATTTCATACCTGTCAAATTTATGACATACGCAAAGCAAATGTGATGTCATCTAGGTAAAATAATTCTATTAAATCCATTGTTGTAACCTAAGTCAATGTAATATTTCGTTGAGGAAATATATCACATTATTGGTAATATAATATCATCAAGTCAATATCGTCATCAAATTTAAAATTTTATTCATGAAATGTAATTCTAAAATTTGAATTTACATGTTCGTTACATTCTATTAAGTTTCAACATTGCAATAACGGTCAAAATTCTATAATAAATAATTTAGTAAGCTGAAACAAATATATGGAACTTTAAATTTCATAGGCTTTACGAATCAAAATTCAACTTGTTTAATTTGAATAGACGGTTTTAATTGTTTTTTTTAAGGGAAAAATAAAAGATCCATAAAACAGTGGTGTACAGGGCCTGTGATTAATACGCTCCATCATTAAATATGAGCCGCGCGTAAAAATGAGCTCAAACCATCTCAAATTTCCACGTATCATACCCCTTGTCAACTTCCTTGGCGCCGAAATTTTGATCTTGGCCCACGCGATTCTCGTTGGGAGCGTTTTTTTCCCTTTTGCTTTATAGTCCAGCACTAGACCCACATTAATTAACGAAAATGCCACTGCATTACCTGGCAAATCAGTAATTTCCGTATGTTATTGAGGGCATTCTCGGAATTCAAATTCCACTTTCGTCAGCTTGTCACTTGACGGGGCTGACCGCTAGACTTTTTTTCTCTGTCACAAATTTCGTATTTTTTTCTACTAGTATTATTTTGTTAGAAAATAATTCAATTAATAAAAAATTTATTAAAGAGGAAGCTCTTTCTGGACCCTAAAAGTCTTAATAATAATTATTTTTTGCCCTCGATTGATTCATATACCTCTCTTGTATTTCTGCTTTATTATTTTTTTATTTCTTGCACTTTATCCCCCTTTCAAGACTTCAAAATTTAATTTTAAAAGTATAAGGTTAAAGGGTTTAATTTAGTTTTCGAGGAATTGTAATAATTTGCATAATTGCCTATTACTATAATTTTAGAATCCTATCTTCTTCTTCTTTTTTCTTAATGGTTCGAAAATATTTGCTGGCAGCTGATTTTGAAACATTGATGACGTTTTGGCCTTACCTAGCTCATTAATTAATAACAAGAATATTATGCTAGCTAAGAAAGTGAAAGATTTTGAATGAAGTTAGCAATTGAATCTGATATGTCACATAAAAACGTAAGTGTCACTTAAATTTTCAGCTTTACATTATTTTCAAATTATATTACTTTATTTATTTTTATTGGCTGTTTCTGTTTAGAATTTACTTTCTCTAAGAAGTTTTTAATAATAGTGTATTTTCTTTCTTCTTTTTTATAAAAGCTGAAAGCATCATTAAAATAGAAAATATAAAAAAAAATTTCTTGATTAAAATAGATGAAAAATTAAGTTTTGGCATGTTTTATGATTTTTTGATATGATATCTTTATTTTTCATTGATTATGAACCAATTAAATTACAATTACTATAATATTTATAATAATAGATATTTTTATACCTTTTAAATTTTTTGTATTCACAAAAAATAGTGTAAAAAATTAAATCGTTGAAATGAATGACATAAATTTATTAAACAACTTGGACGGTCCTTAAAAATAGTATTAAAAAGCGATGATAGATTTTATTGTGATTAAGAAATTTTTTTAGTATTATCATTGATTTGAAAAAACAATGTTAAGCTAATTTAGGATTGTTTGGTTTAGCTGCAATTGATAATTTTTTTTGCTTTTACTTAACCAATCACTAATCTCCATAAAAAATATAAGCATCGTGTTTAATAAATTCCGAACAGTACTACCTAATAGTAGGATGATGCATTCATTGAATTCGAATAATGAGTATGTATATGGAACAAACTGAGTTGAAAATGTCTCCATCTCGATTCCTGATTAGTCGATCAATGGATAGGTATTTTGAAGGAAAAAAAAATTAACGTATTTAAGTAGCAAATTAATTTGCCTTTAAAATACTCTATCTGGTTCCTAATATTTGTCATTTTAGATTTTGAACTTTGGTTTCAAATATTTATCATTTTAAAATATCTATGCACTTTTTAACAAGATTTTCCTAATTTACTCTTGCATTAATTAGGAAAGATATTAAATGTAGATTAATTTATAAGTAGATAATTAAGAAGAGAGAGAATTTTATTATAAACTAAAAGGGTAAAAGTAATCTTTTTATAATGCGTTAAATGTTTTATTCGATTTGATGAAAATTTTAAAATGATAAATATTAGGAATTGGAAAGATTACTTATTTTTTATTTAAAAGAGAAAAAAAAATTAAGCGAAAAATACATTATATAGAAAAAGGAAATAAAAACTAACATGAAATTGAAAACAGCTCAACACCTTTCACTCTCTAATAAAGACCTCTCTGTTCTCTTCTTTCTTCCATTACCCTTTTCTCAACCCCCTCTCTCTGTTCACAGTTGGAGCCGGTTTCCTACGCCAACCATTCTCTTCTTCTTCTTCTTCTTCCTCCTCCTTTACTCTTCTTCCACTTTTTTCATATAATCACCGTTCTAATACGGAACAACAGAGAGACACCCCTGTTTCAGTCTTCCATTTAAAACCCCAACTTCTTAAGCCATATAATGGTGGTCTGTAATCTGGGTCTTGGGTTTGCCTTAATTTTATCTCTATTTGTTGTTCTTGTTTATGGGTCTTCAAAAACTTTACCTATTATACCATTCGACGAAGGATACACTCAACTCTTTGGCGATGATAATCTAATCCTTCATAAAGACGGAAAGACAGTTCATTTATCACTGGATGAAAGAACAGGTTACCCTAATTGGGATTCTTCTTTTTTTTTTTCAAAAGAATTGATTTTGAGCCTTTTTTTTTATCACGAGTGTGTTCTGATATGAACAGGGTCTGGATTCGTTTCCCATGATTTGTATTTACATGGTTACTTCAGTGCTTCAATTAAGCTGCCTGCTGATTACACTGCTGGCGTTGTTGTTGCCTTCTACGTGAGTACTTAAATCCAATCCTCTTAATTATTTGATTAATTTAATGGGTTTACTTTGTTAGTATTTTGCCTCCATTAATTTGACTGCCAAGGTTGTTTAAGCTAATAAAGTTTCAATCTTTCTCTTGTTAATTTAATGGCGTTATTGTTGCCTTCTACGTGAGTTTCTTAATTCCAATTCTCCTAATGGTTTGATTGGTTTAATTGGTTTTTGTTTGTTTGTGTTTTGCTTCCATTAATTTGACTGTCAAGGTTGTTTAGGCTGATAAGGTTTCAATCTTTTTGTCCAATTCTCCTAATGGTCTGATTAGTTTAATGGGTCTAGTTTGTTAGTGTTTTGTTTCCATTAATTTGACTGTCAAGCTTGTTTAAGCTAATAAAGTTTCAATCTTTGTACTTTTGCAGATGTCCAACGGTGACATATTTGAGAAAAACCATGATGAAATAGACTTTGAGTTTTTGGGTAATATAAGAGGCAAAGATTGGAGGGTTCAGACAAATATATATGGTAATGGAAGCACAAGCACTGGCAGAGAAGAAAGATACAGTCTTTGGTTTGATCCTTCTGATGATTATCATCAGTACAGCATTCTCTGGACTGATTCTCAGATCATGTATGTGTTCTTTTTAATAAAATTCCCCAAATTTTTAACTATTAGTTCAGTTTTGGTACTAATTACAGCTACTTAGTTGCTGTACTTTATCGATTAGCTAATAATGTTGCAGAGTAGAGTAGGAATTTTCTACTTTTAGGGGCTTTGATGTTGATGCGTATAATATTGGTTAGAGAGGGATTTTGCTTAATTTAGGTGATTAGTTCAGGAAAGTTGTCTGTTCTTCTGCCTTTAGATTCTTGCCCATGTTTTTTATTGCTCTTCCTAATAAATTCTTTGTTGTTTTGATGCCGAAAAAGCAAAATAACAGTGTTTTGCTTGTTCTATAAAGTTGCAAAAAATTTTCACTACACAATCCTTTTCTTTTGTACAAGAATCCGTTGAATTACAGATTCTTGTTAGTTTCCGAACTCTTTTTGTGCTTTATGCTTATTTAGAATGTTTTCGTAGTACTAAATGGGTTTTATGAGTCACATTCCTGCTGACGTGGCAATGTTTGTTAATCCAATTCCTTGTTTGTTTCATTTCCTTTGTTTTAGATTCTACGTGGACAACGTTCCGATCCGCGAGGTGAAACGGACTGTTGATATGGGCGGCGATTTCCCCTCCAAGCCGATGTCTTTGTACGCAACAATATGGGACGGCTCCGATTGGGCAACCAACGGGGGCAAGTACCGTGTAAATTACAAATACGCCCCTTACGTCACAAAATTCTCCAATTTCATCCTACATGGCTGCGCTGTCGATCCTATCGAGCAGGTCTCGGAATGCGACGTCGCGGAAAAACCCCAAGACATCCCGACAGGTGTCATCACCCCCTCTCAAAGAGTTCGGATGGAGAATTTCCGGAGAAAATACATGACCTATTCGTATTGCTATGACCGGGTTCGGTACACCGCCCCTCTATCGGAGTGTATGATTAATGCCAGGGAAGCGGAACGGCTTAAATCTTTTGACCCTGTTACGTTTGGCGGAGGAAGGCGTCGCCACGGGAAACGTCGTCACCAAACCCGTGCAAGCCATGGCAAGACCGTTTCGATTTGAGGGATTGCCTTTGTAGCATAATAAAGTGGGCACCAAAGTTTTATGTTATGAAAAAAAATAGGGTTTAATGGGGTTTTTTTTTTGTGTATATTGACGGAAAAGGGCATAATAGATTATTATGATTGATATTATTGGAGGGGAATGATTGTATGGTTGGTATGTGTATAGTTCATACCTTTAATTTTCCAGTTGTTTCATTTTTATTTAATTTTCTGTCATTGATGTTTTATAAACTGAATTTGGTGATATTTTCTTGTTTTTGTTGAATAAATGGTAATGATATTATTTTTTTAAAAGCAGAATCTGGCAACAAAATGAATGTCACCAAGCATGTTCTGCCTTAGTATTATGAGTTATGTATGTACATTTATGGATTTTATGATACATATATAAGTGCAAGTTGCAACATAAAATATACAAGAAAAATTGTAAGAGTTTTGGAGTATTGCAAGTTATTTAAAATGTGAAAAAAGATAAAGTGAAGGGGGTAGTTGGAATCCAAGGTCCGTTAGATGTGACAATTGGTAAAATGTAAAATATTGCTGCAATTTCTGCCTCTTTGTTGGACTTAAAGCCTTCACAGGCTATGTTACATTTCTTGATTTTTGTGACCGTTGTTGAAAATTATTTTAAACCAGGAATGAATGTGAGAAATAGTTAAATATAAGTTTTTAAAATGAGATTTTTCAAATAAAGATAATATAACAATTTCCCCATTTTGGGATAAATTTTAATGGCTTAATATTATTATTTAAAATGATTTTTGATTTGGGAAATGAAACATGATGGAAGATAAAATATAATAAATTCGAGTTTGAAAAATGTAAAATAAGAAAAATGACATGGCACACACTTATTCTCTTTTATTTTTCCTGCAAGGTTTGGACATTTTTCATTAATTTTACTTATTTATTTGTTCACTCGGGAGGATTGAAGTAAAAAATTTGAAAGTCGAAATCTACATATTAATAGGATGTTAATACTTTATTTCATTTGATTTAACAGTTTGTTTTGTTGTTACGGACCGATTGCCTTTTAAGTAATTATTACTCCATTCGATTTTATAATAATTAATTTTGAACTTTTCATTATAATTCATAAAAAATTCATTACATTATTGATAATAAAAAAACAAAACTAAAAGGAACGAAAGGGAGCAGTTACTTTTGAATAAAAGGTAGTTTTTATTCACACTTTGAGCTAATTAGTTGTTGTCCCGAAACAGTTAAAAATGATACTAACCCAAATTTAGTAATCTTCCGTTTTTTATTTAATTAAAATATGAAAACTTTAAATAGTAGTTCATTTTAAAATATCATGATTCTTTTCCTTCTTTATTCCATGTAAACCCACATTTATTTCATTATAATAAATGCACAGTTTAGGTTAGAAAGGTAAACCATTAGGGTTAGATTAGTATTTGATTACTCTTATAAATTAATTTATTAATAAATGTGAATTATGTAAGAGGCTTAATAAAAGATAGAAATAAATATTAAATCCATAAAGAGTAATTTCTTAGAATGAGTTTATGATGAGGGGATTGAAATTTATTGGCAATAGAAAAAGCGAGAATCCATGATAATGAATTTGAGCGGTTTGGGTTGAAAATGAGGAGATGGATAACATATAATAATAATTAGACAACAAATATCTACAACTGAGATAACTACTTTGCGTGCATTTGTAACTCATTATTTCCTGAATTATAAAATAAAAAAGCTCTACTATTTGATTATTTCCAGCATCTTATAAGACAACTCAATAATAATTGTAGTTTCTATCATTTTAATGGTTTATACTCTATATGTATTCAACCTTGATATGCATTTGAGTATTAACTTAACCTTCAATGTTTAATTTCTGAATGGGATATCGAAACCAATTGTTTTCATATATATTCTGTATTCTAATATAAATGTAACACAAACAATAATTTAAGGGAGTTTACTGCTTTCTGATTTTTCCTCTCTAGCTCATGGCGAAGCGTGGGAGGCCGAAGAAGAAGCAGGCGGTTCCAAATCCGATTTCAGGCCAGCTATTTCATCTTCGAAAGCAGAAGCACATTCTTCTTTGGTGTATGATGCTTCTAGTTCCTCCAGTTCGGTTGTGGAGGTTTCACTTTCTTCTACTCCGGTTGAAGTTAAAAAGGATTATGCGGATCCTCCCAATCTTCAGGACCAGCCTCGTGTTTCTTGGGAAGGATTCCGATCATCCAATCCCGAGCTTATTGATGAGAAATTGTCTTACATTCTACCTATTGAGAAGGAAGGGAAACGTTTCTGTGTGATTGATCCGGCAGATGTGTCGTCAGAGATTTAGCACTAGAACTCGTCTTTGATCTGTGTAGTTTTGAGCCCGAAACCTCCTCTGCCTGTTTTTGAAGGATTTCTTCGCCGTATTTGGAAGGATGCTGGTATTGAGAAGATTATAAGGCTAGAGAATGACCGTTACATTGTGCGATTTGTTGAAATGGATGCGCGAGATGCTATTGTGGATCGAGGTGTTTGGTTCTTTGATCAGAAACCTTTGGTTAATCGGCCTTGGATGGGTGATTTTGATGTTCTCTAGGGGATTAAATCTGTTTCGGTTTGGGTGAAGTTACCAAAACTTCTAGTGAGATATTGGAATGATCGTTCATTGAGCTCGGTTTGCAGTCTGCTTGGAATTCCATTAATGATTGCTAAGATAAAAAAGGAGAGATCCTGGCTTAATTTTGCTCATGTACTTATTGAGGTTGAAATCGGGTTTGATTTGGTGGAGGAAATTCAGTTTATGAATGAGTATGGATGTTTGGTGGATCAAGCGGTTGAGTATGATTGGTTTCCTGTGAAGTGCCGCAATTGTTTGTGTATTGGCCATAGAGAGGGGCAGTGTAAAAGAAGTAAGGAGGCTGTATGGAAGCCTAAGGAAACTTTGGCTACTGAGTCTTCTAATCCTACAATGGTTGAGCCTTCTGTTCATATGGTGGTTGAACCTCCATTTTTTTTGGTTTGGCTGCTTCTGCTATGGGAGTGTTTAATCCAGGTGTGCTAGTGGTTTCTCAGAGCAAGCTTGTTGTTGTTATTGAGGATGCAGAGGGTTGGGTAACTCCCAGTAGGAGAAAGAAGAATCAGACTAAGGTACATGCTTCCCCTTTTTCTGGTACTTGTAGTTCTGGTTTTGAAAGGTTAGTGATGTCCCTTGTTTGTTCTAATGGGTTGTCTGTTGGTGTGGAATGTTAGGGGCTTGAATAGGAGGAATAAGTAGAGGGCATTAAAAGTCCTTTGTGTTATGGATAAGGTTGAAATGTGTGTTCTGTTAGAAACTAAGCTCAATAAGGTTTTTGTGATTTCTTTTATTTCTAGATATTTTACTGGTTGGAGTTTTGTTTCCAATTTTGATTGTCATGAGGTGTTAGACATGATGTATATCCTAGAGGCAATTAGGGCGATATATATTTATTAGCTATAATGTACAAACGGTTTTAACTTATTATGAATACTAATTAAGGCATCTCTATTGCTTATCATTGCTTTTAATTAATTTATGTATCTTGCTGGTATCATATATGTATAGTATTAAATATGTATATGCACATTGATGAGATAAAGTCCGTGACTACTTTATAGAGTAAAAGTGCAAGGACATAGTGGGAGCTATGTGGTGTGAGAACTGCAAATACGTGTTACTATGAATAGTCTAAATATCCATAATCATAGTTTCATTGAGACTGGACATCAATGGAGCAGACAAACTAGTATGTGTAGGCTTACTCCTTGGATTAGATCCAAGCAGCCAATCTCACGAGCTGAATGTGGTACCTTGAGTTAACACATGAATGTATTCGGGTAATAAATTGGAGACCGCTATAAGACAGGCACTCAAAAATAACTATATCCATGTGTTGGTGTCATGTCTTATTGCAGTAGCAATACAAGTATCCTTAGACCCGAGATACTGGTTACCTTGTGTAGGAGTTGTTATACTTTGGGTCATACTTATTCATACCCTGGTGATCAGGATGACACAGGTGATTACCAGTATAGTGATGATCACATGTTAGTAAGTCGAGTAGTCAAGATGGGATCTATCGCTCCTGATATAGTGATATAGTGGGAGATGGACATTAGGGCCCCTTGTTGAGTGATACTCGTGAACCTCTGATCAGTGTATAAGGTTGATAGAATGGGTTTCTAGTCAATCGTAATACATAATGGCTGAGTGGTATTCTTCATGAACAAGTCTAATTCCAGGATAGCTACCGCTATTACATAAGTTGACACTTAATCCGAGCTCAATAAACTGAATGGTACTCAACCTGATGGAAGGAGTGTATTGTATTGGTTACTACTACAAAATCGGATCAAGTCACAAGCACATGACGTTCTAAGTATTGGGGGATCATACGCCTTTGCTAGAAAGCTCATTTGATCGTTTAGAGCTATCAGATTCCATATCGATCTGGAACACTGAGCCTAAAGGTTCCCGGATGGGAAGCCAAGTTTAGGTTAACCTCTAGCGGCTCAATACTTTGGGATCCTACGATATCACACACTTTGGGTCTTTATCAAACTAAGTAAAGAACCTATAGATTGGGTCTATACCGAAAATATCTGGTTATCAAATTCGTTAGAAGAATTATTAATTGGTTGAACCGAATTAATAATTAAAGGGAATAAAGAGAAAATAAGGAAAAATTATACAGAGCGGAGCAAGGGAATTTCTCGTTGTAAGTGGGCCCCAAACGAACACTGGTTATTCGGAGTAGGGCCTGCGTGGCTGCCCTGCGAGCTGAGAAGCTCGCGGGCCGATTGCGCACCGGGTAAGGCTGCTTGCTAGCGGGCTGCAAAACCTGCAAATGCTACCCATGGCAGTGCTTGCACGGGCTTGCAGCTCAAGCCCGCTAGGGCAGCTCGCAAGCCCATGCTTGCGCTACAAGGCAAGCCCGTAAGGACTTGCCTTGTGAGATACACCTGCTTGTCCTAGTGACCTGCGCGGCTAACCCACTAAGTGGGATGGGATATTCCCATCCCACTTTGTGTTTGAGGGGGAGTCAAACTCTCCCCCTTTTCCCTATATCTATATAGGCCTCCCCTCTCTCATTATTGAATACACACTTCAACTCAGCTTTTCTCTTTGTGTTTTTTACATCTCTCTCTTTATTCGTTGTGCGAGATCCTTCACAAGTTTCTCCAAACAACGAAGAATTCTTTTGAGGGCTCTTTCTAAAGTGAGCCTTCTCAGTTTATTTTCGGGGTTGGTCTTCAAGCGGTCTAGCAGCTGCTATTTACTAACGGGTTCTTCCTCAATGAGGTTTTTGTTGGTGAAGATCTATGTGGATCAATCGTAGAGGCTATCCTAGTTTGGAAGCTCGTGCTAATGCAGTTCTACAGAATTGCTGTAAGGGAACACCGCTACCAAAGAAAGAGAAAGCACACATCAACTGTTAATGTTTTAAACTTAGATGCTAGGTTTATTTTATAAGCTTTATAAACATAAAAGCACCTATGGAACATTTTAACTTAGATTATATCAATCATGACATGTTTAGGAGATCCTTAGATTAATTTTAAGTTTTGAAATTCCACCTTGCAATATTTGCATGTTCAATTACTGTTTTGATTAACCAGTAGTGGTATCAGAGCCTGCCTTATACTATGCATGATTAATTATAAAATGTTAAAGTGATATTTTCTATGAATTGATTATAGTGTGCTATGCATGACTTAGGTTTCAATTCCTGTTATAGAAAATGATGTGATAACTAGATTAAGGTTTTGCTCAAACTTAGTCTAGGTAATTATCATATAAATTAGAAATTTTTTACCACACGTGTAAATGCTTTGATTGCAGGTCATCCCATACTTCACTAAATTAAAGAGCAAAATCTTTAAATCATAATTGTCCGTGGTGTGAGCACGTGATTTTGATTCTCACTCGCGAGTTCGATGATGAAGCTGTAATTTATTTTCCTTTGCTAGTCTTTCACTTTGGCAGGGTCTCGGCGGTCCTCGGGAGGAGTATTTGTCTTTTCTTTCAAACCTTAGGCAGTTCTTTTTTTACTCAAACCAGTCAAAACTAGGATAAATTTAAGCCTGATGCCCATATAGATGTGATAACATCGGTATTGGCATTGGTAACATTAGCGTCAGCATTGCAATAATGACATCGATATTACCACCCTAGTTGAAAATAAGCCCTGTTTAAGCCAAAATCTATAAAAAAAGGCAGCGCTAACATCGACATCACTGATATCGGTACCCTTTTTGCCACATCAGTATCGATGTTGCTACCATCCATGTCAGCATTGCAACATCGGTACCGATGTAGTTGAGTCAGCAGTAGTAGCAGAATTGCAGAATTTCAGAAATAATGGATGTAATAGTTCTCTAGGGCCCTTGTACCCTTGGTTGAAATCTCCAGTAGCTGCACACTGTAGAGTGGCTGGAGAGGGTCCTCCTCTCTTGGATTGGGGAGGTAAAAAGGTGAAAATGAGGTTAAATAATGATGGATTTTTGAATTTGGATTGAAGGGAGCTCTCATACAAAAGGAGGGCTCATATTCAGAAATAAGGGGACTGAACTTAGAGCTCAATTTTGAAGAAGGAAGAAGAAACAAAGGAGCTCTACTTATTTCAAAAGGAAATTTACATTTTTATGTGTTTTAAGTTAGTTTTAAGGTGTAATCACTAAGTTTAAGCCACATTTCTCTAAAAGAGTTGAGGAAAGTTCATAGGAAGCATATGAACTTGGGATTTCTGGGATTTCTCTAGGCAATCTTGAGGTTTAGACTCACCAAAAATCAAAAAGTTAAAGGAAACCATGTCTTTAGCTTATGTTACTTTGTGTCATCTTTGCTAAGTTTTAACTCAATAAAACTTAGTGGAGAAGTCATCCACTTAATATCTAGACACTCAAGAGTCAATATAATTTAAACTTGGGGAGTAAAACTTATCCCGCACCTTGGTTTTTCTTAAGCCGATTCACTACCTTACATGAAGAAAGAAACGAAGAGGGCTTCCTAGAGGAGCTTCGCGGATCTCGAAGAAGTGGATTCTCGACTATGGGGTGAGCCTCAAGTTCCTAGAGTTGTGTCTCATATTTATTAGATGATTTGATGTTGTTTTGAAAGTGTTTAAATGTTTGCGATTTTCCCTTTGTATTTTGAAAAATTCAGGCAGCGTTGAAATCGGTGTTGCAACGTCGGTGTTAGTGTTGCAATGCTGACACCAACATTGCAACGCTGACGTCGGTGTTACCTTTATTTTCCAGAACTTAATTTACATATTATGCACTAACGATGGGTAATAAACTGAAAATGACTTATTTACATGAACATATTGATATTAGTAGAATATTTATGAGTTCTGTTGGTCTTTTGGAATACATAAACCGCGGTTTCCTCTTATCCAAGATAAAATTATTACCGTGTCGGAATTCCTCTGGAATATATACGAAAGAAAAGCATCCATGTTCATGGGTGACGAGCGTCGAAATCGCCAAAAATAAAATAAAACCCAGTCCACTAAAACAATGTATATTTACGATAGCGATAAGTGGGATCGTCTCCTTAGGGACTTATGAAATCAATCTTCTTTGATTAAATAACCAGTAAAATTGCAACAAAAAGTAAAAATCGGGGATTTGAAGTTGAATCGATAATTAACAAAATTAATAAATTAAAAATTGGAAGGAAAGGAAATTCAGTTGGAAATAATCTTCCGACTAAGGTATACTTTCAGCTTTATATCAACCGATCACAGGCACAAAACATAAATTTCTTGAATCCGTCAGTCTGTTTAATCATGATAGCACGATTAATAAAATCTCTTCCAAATATGAGAATGATTGTAGATAGCTAAATCATTTACTCTCAATTTCGAAACGCACTTGCAGATAGCTAACAAGGTTTAATTTCGAAAAGGCTTTACGCATAAGAACCGACTTTAACTCGAGACTATATGATAGCATAAAGAAAAGACTTAATCCAAATCCAACCATGAATCTTGCAAGAATTCGTTTGTTACAAAACTTCTATTATATCATGATAGTACAATATAATAAAATAACGATATGTTATCTTTTCGTTAAACGA
>CATIWQ010396328.1:0-10949 GCA_949673415.1 Euphorbia schlechtendalii
TCAAAACTAGTAAGAAAGTGGTAGGGAACTGGTATCTAACTGGTATTTAACTAGTATTGAAATTAAAAAAGTAGGAATCTGGTATCTAACTAGTATGAAGAACAAAAAATATAAAAACTAGTAAGAAAGTGATAGGAAACTAGTATCTAACTGGTATTTAACTGGTATTGAAATTAAAACAGTAGGAATCTGGTATCTAACTGGTATAAAGAACAAAAAATGTCAAAACTAGTAAGAAAGTGGTAGAAAACTGGTATCTAACTGGTATTTAACCGGTATTGAAATTAAAATAGTAGGAATCTAGTATCTAACTGGTATGAAGAACAAAAAATGTCAAAACTAGTAAGAAAGTGATAGGAAATTGGTTTCTAATTGGTATTTAACTGTTATTGAAATTAAAATGTAAGAATCCGGTATCTAACTGGTATGAAGAACAAAAAATGTCAAAACTAGTAAGAAAGTAGTAGGAAACTAGTATTTAGCTTGTAATTTTCTGCATTTTATTAGAATCTGTGGTAGGTAACTAGTATTTAAGTTGTATTAGCTTGTAGTTTTTTGCATTTTGTTAGAATTCGGTACCTAACTAGTATTTTAGCTTGTAATTTTCTACTTTTGTTACAATCTGGTAGGTAACTGGTATGAAGAAAAAGTTGTGTTAAATTAATCTTGAAAAGTGATGAAAATGCATTAGAAAGTTATCTAAACATGTAAGATAATTAATTACATCTAATCAGCTGATTTAAGTTCAGGAATACTTTGAAGAGCAGATTTCCCAAGACCAGTGAGAGTGATACAAATCAAATTAATATATGAATTTACAATTGCATAATTGTATTTATGCACCCTAATTAAATCCTCACATCAATTACAACACAAAAATTACATAAAACTTCTACAAATTAACAACAAAAACAAACACAAAGAGACAAAACGAAATCTATCAGCAACAACAAGATTTCAACTTCATGGATTCTCATTCTCAATTGAAAAAAAACTGGTCGAAAGCTAGAAAATTGGAATTGTGCAGAGAATTTAAGAATTGTAGAGAGCAGAAACTTGAAGAAACTTCGATCTAAAGAAAATCGAGGATAATCAAAACAAGGAAGAGAGATTTTGATGGAAAGAAACCCGCGATGCAAAAAGAGGGAGCAGTTGAAGCTTGATAAAACAGTGTATATATAGAACATATAGAGTGAAAACTGAAATTTAAAATTAATTATACAATGCAAACTAACTGTTAAAATGTATATTTTATAAATAAATTTCAAAAATCTTACCGATCTTACAATTTCCATATTAATTTGACCTTAAACTCCTTTTTTAACCGAGAGGGGCAGGACATGCAAATTGCATAAAAAACAAAAGAAAAAGAAGTGTCGCTATCAGTGAAATCACATAACTCGAGGGAGCACGAGGATGTGTCAGCTTAGACCAAACTCTTGTTTTTCTTTATTTAACTTTTTGACTCTTTCATTTCACTTATTTTACCCCATTTAAATTGTTTGTTTGTATTATGTGATTCAAATGTTTTTTTAACCATATTGATTTGTTCCATTACTTTTTCGAAAAATTCTATTAGAAATTAATAGTAAATAAATTTTAAATAATTAGTATTCAGATTTTTTTGACCAAATATCAAAATATATTGTTTTCTTAAAAGTTTATAATTAAATTTTTCATTACAATAATCCTGATAAAAATCCTAAATAAACCTGTAAGGATTTATCTACTGTCATTATTATTTTTGTTTAATTTATTCAATTACTATTTATTTAATAGTTAATATATATTTAGTTGTTTTTACCTATCTATTCAATTTCGATACAATAACTCGATTCAGTCACATTCATTTCATGTACAAAACTTTTTAATGTTATATAGAAAATCTATTCCACTGAATTGAAATTTATTTTGAGAAAAATTTCCAAACATATTATAAGTGTTCATTTGATAATAAAAAGAGTGTGAAATACAAATATTATCATTTATATCAGAGGCATTACTGCAAACTCTCATTAATCCATTAAATTTTTATAACAAGGTCAAGTTAAATGATTCTTGGTTTTTAAAAATTTTCTAAAATGAATATGAAGAATGTTTAAGTTCAATAATTTTCTGTATGGTATATTTCTAAAATGAGGTTCCCCAAACAAGAGGAATGAATATTTTAGGGAATAACTTAAAATAAATTATTATTTTATTTTTTTATTATTATAATTTTGTTTTGTTATTTTTTTATTAGTTTAATAATATAATATCAATATTTTAAAATGAATTTGATTTGGGAAATGGAAACTGAAGAAGATGGTTGGATAAATACACTGTGATTACTGCAAAATGAGATTTGAAAATGGAAAATCAGAAAAATTGTTGAACTTGCTCTAAACACCAAATAAATATATTAAACATTAAATTAATAATTTTAGTGAATTTACAAAAAAAGATATTTGAGTTATATTATATTCGAATCCCCTCAAATCAATTTGATAATATTTCATCTATGTCTTACCTTCCTTTGTTATTTGTTTTCGAACACACGTAACGTCTATATAAAACAAAATAATTAAATCTTATTAATTAAGTGTAATTCAATTAATATGAACCAGAGTAAAGGTAAGAATTGACCGGCTTGAAACTTAACATTCTTAAAATTTATATTCATGAAAATCAAAAAGAAAAAGACTCTGTTAGATCTTCTTGACTAATGGATTTGATTTCAGTACAATTTAAATTATATTTATGTTGCTAGCATATCCAAGCCTAGCGTACTAGACTATGTAGTACTGTTCTTATAACTCACCTGCATGCTTCCTAACTAGCTAGTTAGCTTTAGTTATCCTTCACCCAACTGTTAAATATATGCTCTTTCTCATGCAATTTTTCTTCTTTATTTTTTAGTTTTTAATTTTCTTTTTCATCCTACTGTGACCGATATAAAAGACTAGTTCGAGATTTTCAAGTTTTTTCAAGTTGATATTTTGAAAAGTTTTAAAAATTAATAATAAATACTTTTCAATTAATTAGTGTTAAAAATCATAAAATTATTTTCAGCGTTAAAATAATACTATTAAAAATTTTTAAGTGTAACTTTTCGCGAAAACAACTCTGATAACAATTATAAACAGGCCAAAGTAATATTGTATAGCTCAAATGATATTTGTATCTAACCAGTTCTTAATTGATAAAAGTTACAAAATAAATCAATAGTACGGCAAAGGTAAAATATATCAAGAGCATATGTTGACGAATTAATTGGTTATACACGAAACTCCAAGTATTTTCTAATTGCATATATCTCAAACTGAATCTCAAAATTATGAAAACTGATAGCTGTATGAATGAAATAATGTACCTCAAACTCCTTCAATTTGTCTAATTTTGCCTATCTACCTAAATTTTGAAAAAACCTTTGCATCCTTCTTAGTTCAACTAATGTACCGGTTAGCCCCTAAACATCATGTTTAGTTTAACTTTTAAGAGATGTCAATCTTCATTTTTTGTTCTCAACGAATTGAAACAATTTGAAAGAACCGGTGATGCACTAAAACAATGAATTGTGAAATTTCCTATAGTTAACAAATTGTCATATGAAATTTTTTTGACTGACAAATTCTACCGCATGGACAAATTCATTAAGGGGTTGATAAGAGTTGGCGAATTTTTCAAAAATTGATTAATTAAAAGGGTGACTTAATAAAAGAGGTGGTTAAAATATGGGTGAAAGATCACTATATTTGTGTATAAATAGTCATGTTGAGAATTTATTTCTTTATCTCAACATTTTCCTTCCTTTTTCTACAAGGTTTTTGTATTCATTCTCTCGTATTTGTAATATTTCTTTTGGTGAAATATTAATTTGGTAGTGTCTGAAGACGTATCCATAATTGGTCGAACCTCTTTAAAACTTTCGATGTTTCTGCATATTTTATTTTTTATATTAATTTATAACTTGCAAGTTACTTTCACAAACAATTGATACCAAGTTTGGTTGGGAAAAACATTATTCTTTGTGCGTTGTAGGTATACTACAACGACACATTATAAAAATTTTCCTACTCATGGGCATTTGGTAATTAATTGACAATTAGCAAATTTTTAAAATTATTGTTAAAAACATTATTTTGAAAATATCTTACATAATATATTGTCGTGAGTAATTATAAAAAATTTTTCACTTAAGGAAAATGATATTAAACTGAATCCATTTGTGACTCGACCATTTACCTGGGAATTTTTCTAGTTAACAATCGAGAACTACTATTATTTGTGATTTTTTTATTTGAGCTGAAAGGGAAAATCCATTTGCAACGAAGACATCCACATCAAATTATTCTTCAAGCATTCTTCAAGGAGTTGCTAGAGTAAATTTTGGAGTAGTGGTGGAAGTTTACGATGGTAGAGGTCATTTCAGCATGTAGCAAAGTGAGGTTCTAGATGCGTTATTTCATCAGGGTCTAGACATTGCAATTGAAGGAGAGAAACCAATGGAGTGGGAGAAGAGGAATGGAGAATTTTCAATCAGCTGGCTCGTGGTACAATTAACTCATTCTTATCTAGAGAGTAGAAGTATTTATTTTGCAAAGAGACTTCAACTAATAAGTTAATGACAACACTAAAGGAAAAATCCTGAAAAGTTACAATTAGAATAAGCTTTACATGAAGAAAATGTTGTTCTTATTCACGCACACTCCTAGTACCACGATGAACGATCACATCACAAGTTTTAATCAGTTGGATTCTGATTTGTTGAACCTGGATGTGACATTTGAAGATGAGGATCTTACTTTGATGCTGTTGGGATCCCTTCTGGAAGAGTTTCAGTACCTTGAAATGACTCTACTTCATGACACGGTTGCTGTAACTCTCAGTGAAGTTTGTGGAGCTTTGTAAAGCTATGAACTAACGAGGAATAATAAATTTGATAGCTCAAGTGGAGGAATTGAGGCATTGATTATTAGAGGATGCCTGGGAAGCTATGCGAAAGCAAAGAGAGGATGATCAAATGAAAGGTCCAAGTGAAGTAAAGATGGATGTGCCTTTTATCATGAAAAGGGAAAATAGAGGAAAGATCATCCGTAGTTGAAGCAGAAAGGCCAAGATAACAATGAAAAGATTATTGTTGTAGCCGAGTATGATGTTGACTCATGTTTTGTTCACTTGCTGTTTCGAGTTTTATCAGTTCTTTTAGTGTTTGGATTCTTGATTTGAGATGTAGTTTTCACATGATTGCTAATCGAGCATGGTTTGTTGATTTTAAGGAGCTAAAAGATGGTGTAATCTACACAAAAAATGATTGTCCTATCACCACACTTGGTATTGGTTTCATACAATTAAAATATCAAGATTGATTAACCGAAACTTTGAAGGAAGTTTACTACATACCAGACTTATCAAAGAACATCATTTTTGTGGGAATCGTGGAAGAAGAAGTTTCAAAGTGCAAGTAGAAGGTGGAGTGATGAAGATAATTTCTGGTTCATTTGAAGTGTTGGAGGGAGTTTAGAAGAATAACAGGTTTTATCATTACAAAGATACTATTATTATTGAAAACATAACAGTGGCTTCAATGACGAGGTATTAGAAGCAATTAGATTGTGGCAAATGCAATTGGCACATGTTGGCTTGAATATTTTAGTAGAATAAAGGTGGTGATCTGGATAAATGTCTATCAAGTAGTAGTGGGTTAGTATGTTGGAGGTCTACTTTACAATAAATGATTGCTTTGTTAGAGACAAAGTATTGTAAAAAGAGTATTAATGAGACAATTAGGTTTCAGGTGTTGCCTAGTGAATTAGGGATTCAATAGAAGCTTGTATAAGTACATTGTGATAGTCAAAGTGTTATCATGTTGGCTAAGAATCATGTTTACCTTGTAAGAATGACACACTTTGATGTTTGTTTTCACTTCATATAAGAGGATCTTGAAGAAGGTGAAGTTTTTATCTAGAAGATTCGGACCACGAAGAATCTAGCTGATATATTGACAGAGGCAGTAAGATTGGTTAAGTTCCAATATTGTTTGGACTTGACCAATACTGTCAAAACTTGAAGATTGCATTGGAAGACATTACACAAAATGAGAGATTGAAGTTTGTCAAGGTGAAGATTTCTGAAATTTCCTACAGTTGACAAATTTTCATATGAAATTTCTTTGGTTGACAAATTCTAATACATGGACAAATTCATTAAGGGGCTGGTAAGAGTAGGCTACTTTGTCAAAAGTTGCATAATTGAAAGGGTGACTCAATAAAAGGGGTGATCAAAATATTGGTGGAAGATGACTATATTTGTTATAGATAGCATGTTGAATATTCATTTCTTTATCCCAATATTTTTCTTCCTTATTCTATAAGATTTTTGTATTCATTCTCTCATATTTGTAATATTTCTCTTGGTGAAATATTAAGTTGTAGTGTCTGAGGACGTGGGCATAATTAGCCGAAACTCGTTAAAATTTCGTTATTTATCTCTATTTAATTTTTTACACTAATTTTATAATCTGCAAGTCGCTTCATAAACATGAATATGACAATAATAAATTTTCTGTACAAAATTTGTGCATTTGTTTATATATTAAATTTTAAGTTTTTTTTATCAAACTGAGGATATCAATTGGCGAATCCATTGACTAATTTCTCTACTGAATTGTAAGTACCTTATAGGGTGAAACAACTCGTCCAAGAATTTAAATTTACTTTATACCCAAAAACAGTGATCAATCTGTTAATATTTTAGTGTAATTGGATTGACTAATTGGCCAATGCAATCGTGATATTTCATCTAACAAATCGGGAGAATGCAGAGTGCATACTTGTCCGGGTTCGATCACGATTTGAGGGTCCAGGGGCGGCAACCCCAGGTGGGTTTCAAGGGGCAGTACCTCTGGCTGGGGTCAAGCCCGAACAAGAAAATTTTTTGTTATTACCCCTCGAAAGGTTATGTTTTTTGTATCAAAAACTTGCTTTTTACTCGAAAAGTCGTAATTTTTCAGAATCTGTATAATTCAGAAAATTCATGTCTTTTGGACATATCTCTTGGACAAATATAAATTTGAAAATGGTCATACTATTTTGGTTCAGAAAAATCTCATTATTTTTGCGTTCAAAGTTTTAGTTTAAACATTCTAATTTTATCAAACTGAAAATTTGGTAGAAACACCTAAGTAATTTCGATCTGATTGTGATATTCGCGACTTCAAATTCATCAAAGCAATCCCCGATTCCTCAACACAATCTCAGAATCTTTGCTTGATGATGAATGAGTCCCTTCCACTCAACCACATTCATCGTGTTAAAATTTAGTTGTTACTAAAATCTGGTTTTTATGTGGAAATTTTCCAAACATGATATTATGGTGTATGCAGTACAAGACTACTTACCTATTTATTACCTTCAAGGTCGGTGACCCAATTGAATGAAACAATAATTTACTATCAATGTTAGGGTCCAGTGATAGAAACTAGTTCACCCTTAAACATTCACTACAATCAAATTTTGAGTATGTGTATGGAGCAACTTTAGGATCAGCCATCCCACCCTTTGAGATTGGTTTGGATGCATGGGTTAAAGGTACCGCTCATAATTAGGAACATCCATGATCATCTTGGGATAAAAACCAAAAAAAATATTTGGCAAATGTTTTAGAAATTATTTAGGTGTAATTTTTCTAAAATAAACAAAGCTCTAGTTAATTTAATAATTTGTTGTAGTAATAAGTCGTCTATAGAAAAAGTTAAATAGATTGTTCTTCACTTAGACTCCAACTAGATTCTATCTAGATCTTAGAGAACTCAGCCAACAGTATATCGATTGCTTATGGCTATTCTTAAAACATATGGATGAATAATGGAAATGGACCACAAATAGCACGCCCAAAACAATGAACCAAAGAGTCAAAGGATTAAAGGAAGGTGATGTACAATTTGCAAATTGGTTCTATAATTTGGCTTGCTATTTTCTATTATCAAATATTCTGCAACTTTTGGACCCAGCTGCGTACCTCATATTTCAGATTTTTTGGAGACCCTTTGACTCAATTATATGATGAATTTGATTATTATACATCCATCCAATTCATCCATCTTTTCCTGTAAATGTTATATTCATTCAATATATATATTCACATTAATCCACTTCAAGTGATCATCATGGTGCTTAGGAAAATTAGGGCCGTAATCAAAATTATGAAATGGACCCTTCTATACAAAAGATATAATTAATTACACTAAAAATTATAATTGAACATTCGGAATTCATTGACCTATTTTTTGATGTTTTGCAAGCATTAATACGATGCTTGGTAGTTTTGATATTTTGCAAGCATTGATACGATGCTTGGTGTCAAGTCTTCAAGTGGCTGAAAATCCGCTTCTCTCTGTCGAAGTGCGCTATGGATTTTTTGGCATAATGGCAATCCTTCTGCAAGCCTACATTAGTTTAGATTTTGACAAAAGCCTTTAGTTTAAATTGAATTAGTCTCTTTGAAAAAGATTCAACAAATTTATCTTGGAAGGGAAGTTGTCAAGCAAAGACGTTTTCTTTCCTAACTTTTATTTTTTCTGCTTTTATTTATTATTTAACATCAAGATTGTTAGCTATTCTAGCTCGGATATCCTAATCAATCTGGGCATGTTATCTTTGTAATTGACTTCTTTTGATCTCACCTTGAGATCAAGATCCATTTTAATATATTTTTGGCTGTTTTTATTAGCTAGTTTTTTTGCAAGTGCTAACCTAGTTGGGATGTGCGAGCTCTTCTTTGATCATTTTCTTCAAAAAAAAAAAAAAAAAACTCCAAGCTAAAACTGAGGTTATAAAATGGTTATCAAACCGTTCCTTACAATTTAAGGCCTTAAGTAATATAATATTGAAATAAATAAAAGTGGTCCCTTAATAAAAAAAAAGTGGAATAAAAAATATCAATCGGGAAAAATTAGACTTTGAACATTACTTTTAATATTCTTAAAAGTTTATTAACAATTGATCTAACATTAATTAATATTTAATATTCTATTTTTTTAACATTAAGTACCAAAAAATTAAATTAAACTTTTATAACCCTCCAACTATGAAACCTGGGAAGTTGCACCGTATAATACCCCCAGAGGCAACCATGCACATTATAACGGAAATAGGTGGTATAGAATAGACATAGTTCAAAGTGTTACTTGAATATATAACAGCAATGGCATAATGAGCCATGCGTTTGGTAGTTATAACTGATATGTACAATTAAATAGAATTCACCTGCGAATCATGATTAAACACATGTATGTGGTGTCTCAAACTTTATAGTTTCTGTTAGGTTTAGAATGGTTTATTGTGTTGTTTATGTCCATTACTGCCTAAGTTTTTGAACTCTGTTTTTGAGCCTGTTGTTAGCATGGTTTAGTGTAAGCTCATTTTGTTTGAAGCCCGTAATTGAGCTGTATATAAGCTCTTGTGTCTTCCTAGGGTTTTCCTTAACCCTGCTACTTCTGTTAGCCGCTCTCTTCTCCTTCCCGTTTCTCTGCAACTCCCCTGTAAGCTCTCCAACATTTGATCAAATTCTGTTATAATTAAGTGGCTGGAGATTGATGAGTTCATGGCGAAACCTTAGAGGGTGAGATGGTAAAACGGTTAGGCGCAACTTGCTCCAGTCATGGTTATATATACCTCCTTTCTGTTTCAGTTTTAGGTGCGATGTGTTGTATATTGTTTCTTGAGTTTATACTTTCCTTAGTTGTTAAACGATTGTATAGTTTTCTGAGTTCTTTAGAGTTTTAGGGTTTAAGACTCTGTATTCTTTTTTTGGCCGTTGAGCAACTTAATAAAACTTTCTCTCTTGGATCCTTGGATTACCTCATAATAGTGTTTGACATGAATTATAAATCCAAGCCGAGGGAATCAAGTAAAAATCGCTGTGTTCTTGTGTTTGCTTTATGTTTCTATGGTTTATAATCATTACAGTTTCTCCTATGACTTTTTTTTTCTATGCTATGAATTATATTAAATATATTAATTATAATATATATATATATATATATATATATATATATATATTATATAAACAAATATAATGATATTTTATCACTAACAATAAATTGTTTATAATTATACATATTAAGGCATATTCCATAATTGAAAATATTTTTTTTATAAATATCAGTCCAACTAAATATATTTAATTAAAGTTTTGAGTTATTGATAATCTATGATTAATAGGATAATAAAAAGTCTATATACACAAAAAAAAGGGGTGAAAAATAAAGTTAGAATCGAAAAAAAGGGGTTGAAAGGGGAATAAGAGTAGGGCAAGCAAAGCATATGGGCAGAAAAAGCAAAAGAAGGAAATAGCAGAGAGAAGTGGTGATTGCACGTGCAACCCCCCATGTGTTTCTTTATCATTACACGACAACTACTTTTTCTGCCTTTTTACACCCGTGCGTGCGTTTGTTATCTACTTTATTTATTTTGTACGTTACAAAATGTAACTCGTGGCAGCTCATGCCTCATGGGAAGGATATTCAAATTTAACTTAATTTTGGACGCAAGAATGTTAAAATTTTAAAGGTTTAAGTGCATCTACAACTTTGAATTTATCTAAAATAAGTTTTGAATGAGTTCTTGTGATCCTAAAAATTCAAATGTGTTAAATATCTTCATAAAATTATTAAAATTTCATCAGTTTACCCTCTTAGGCCCTGTTCTCTTCACCTTCAATTTGGTTAAGTTGAGTTCAGTTCAGTTCAGTTAAGTTAAGTTCAGTTCAGTTCAGGTCCATTAAGTTCAGTTCAGTTAAGTTCAGTTCAGTTAAGGTCTATTAAGTTTAGTTCAGGTCCATAAATTTTAATTTTAATAATGATTATTCTAATTAATCTTTAATAAAAATTAATAGTAATAAATAATAAAAAGAAGAACAATTATAAAAATATTAATATATAAAAATAATTATTATTTAATGTAGTTAAT
>CATIWQ010396438.1:0-15871 GCA_949673415.1 Euphorbia schlechtendalii
TGTAAAATATGTGCAATACCCGAAGGAAAAATAAAATCCTAAACATACATCTAACCTGCATCCACAAAGGTTAGCACAGGGGATATCAGATATGTTCGATTTGATTTTAGCGAGGCCTGTGTGGCCTAATTAAAACATCGATGATTTAAGTTGTTATTTTAAATAAAAATAGTTCATTTTTATTTACACGTATGTTGATAAATTTTATTAGTGAAAATGATCGCATGGCATAAGGTGAGGTCTGTTATCCGGGAATAATTTTAATTCCCTTCGTTCGGGTATTCTAACATAAAAATTAAAAAGAAATAAGAGATGAAGAGAATTATTACAACATTTACAATGATAAGTAAATAAAATAATTCTTAGGCCAACAAATAAAAATCAGAAAGAGATCAGGCGATGAGCGTGGAATTCACAGTTCTAGGAATTCAGAGGCTTAGCCTTTCGGCATGAATCCACTTCGGCGTATCCGTTCGATCCCCGGGAGCGTTCCTCGTTCGTTTTGATTTAATTGTAGTTTAATTGGAAAATAAGTGTTTATTTATCCAAATGATAATCTGACTCGGGTTTTAAATTTGTTTTAGACCCAAGAATATCTGAGGATTTAAGAAGAAATAGATGAAGGAATTTGATTAAAAGATGAAGAGATTTGAGATCCAAAAGTGTTTTGGATCCAAGAAAATATTAGAAGAAAAGAAAATATTTATAGTATTTGTCTGTGTTTTTTTTATCTGAAGAAGAGAATTTTCGAGCCCCCTTCAATGAAAAAATGTCCGACTATTTATAGAAAAGTCTCGGAAAATTCAAAAAAGGCAAAAAAGTTTGGGAGGGTCGCCAAAAAGTTTGATGACCTCGCTAAACTGGTTGGCGAGCTCGCCAGAGAGGCTGGCCAGCCTCGCCACCCTGGCAAGGCAAGCCTCGCCAGTGTTTGGCGTGCCTTGCCAGGCCCCTGGCGAGGTTTGCCAGGCCTTCTGGCGAGCCATGCCTCACCAAATATCGGCGAGGCAGGCTCCGGATCTAGTTCTCGGTGGCGTTTTTGATTTTTTTTTTGTGTATTTTTTATATTTTTTAGTTAATTTCTGAATTAAAGTCCTTTTAAATTCAGTGACGAGTAAGACTCCCATTTGAAGATTGTCGGACGATCGAAAATCATGTGATTCGAGGATAAATATCCCGAAAAGCCATCATCATTGAATGCGTGAGCTGGTACAAAATCCCATGCTCACAACCGACAACATAGACTACAAAGTTCCAAAAGTTTGGTGAGGAGCATGCTAAAATAAAGATAGCACAGGTAACAAGATTCATAAACTGTCAAGCCAGCTGGATATAAATACGGACCTTGTACATAACATGTGTGATACAATGGAAAAGATGTCTAAGCTGATGATTGCCTATGACACCAAGCTTGATGGCATTGTGAAAAAGGTGGATCAAGCTGCCTAGAAGGTGAATAGACCAGTGCTCAACTTGGATGTGCTAAGTGATAAATTGGACTCAGCTTGCACTCTTATCAAATCCAACATTGAAGATTATATGAAGAACTCTCAAACAGTTCTGATTGATGGCATGGGTAAATTATTTCCTAAGCTTACTAAGTTAATCGACCCTATTAATGGGCTCACATATCATATGAAGCTTAATGCCTTGGTAGATAGAATTGACGAGCTTTAAAGTAAAGTACAACATTTGGTGGATACTAAAGAGTATGACGTGAATGACATAGATTACACAGCAAGAACTTTACACCTAATGTGTCCAAGGATCGTTGATATGGAAGCCAAATTGAAGATAGCTTTGTCTGTAACTAATTTTAGAGGTCTTCAGCAGTGCCTTCAACTATTTTCTTACCAAGGATTTGACCAGATCGCTCATCTTACAAGGTGTCATCATCTATTGCTACAAGGAATTGAATGAGCAAGAGGTTCTCTCAACACAAGGTAAAGATCAGCTTGAGCAAGAAATATCTCCAACCATCATTGGAAAGCAGGAGGATTTTCAAACTATAATTAAGTCTTTTAATGTCCCTCTCAATCAAATACACAAGGAACATATATCAAATGGGGGAGAAAGTAGCTGAAGATGCTAGCAAAGGTGCCAAGCATCATAAGTAAAAAATTCAACCTAGATCACAACGTTCACTAGAGTAATAGCATTCTAGAGGCAAAGGCTCATCTTCTCAACATCAACCACATTAGTGTGATCTGAAGTCTCGTAGATAGTCCTTAGGGTAGATATTCTTGTAATAGTGTTGAATTGTAAAAACTTAGCATATGACACTTCCTGTGCACTGACCAAGTTTATATTAATGAAAAATTACAAGTTTCTATCAAAATTTAAGAGCTTAAATTTTCCTTTTTGTGTTATTCTTGCATATAATACTATTGCAGGAATCAACCAAGACCAACTTGAAAGAAGAAGCTGAGTAAAAATCCCAAGATAAAGAAAATTTCTCTAAGTATGGGGGAGGTGATGCTGACTGAAGGAAATCCATTAGTATGGGGGAGTCTATATTGACCATGGAGTTCACTCAACATGGGGGAGTCTTACATTGCTTATCAGGTATTCCTATATCCATAAACTATTTATTTAATTAATTTATTCTATTACCTAGTTTGTTATCTGTTCTAAAAAGGGGGGATAGTTGAACCCAAGTTAATAGTACTTCATAGTCTTAACGTTTTGGAAATAATAAACTAATTAGGATAGTGAAGTTAATTAAGTACTAAGTAGACTCTTAATTAGGAAAGTTTTAGTTGAGTTTGTTTAAGGAAAACAACTTAGTTAAATTGAATTCTAATTAAGTTATCTCTTAGAGTAGGAAAAGCTATGTGCTTAGTACTATATAGTTAATGCAATATAACTGAGCATGTGCTGAGTATTTTTTATTTAGTGAATATAAATGAGACACTTAGATTATTATGACACTCGTGCTTTCAACATTATTTGTAAAGATAAAATATTCCCTTTGATGCTTTTCGGGTAAAAGGTGCTAAAATCAAAACAATATTCTTATGATCCTCACAACCAAAAGGTGTCTGTACAGAATGTTGGAGATTTCTCACAAGCATCCAAGGAAAAAAGGGCATCTTCTAACATGCATCATTTTCTAATGTCCCGCACAACTCTGCAACGTCAGTAAGTCAGCCAACTACAATCTTCCATATTGCATTTCGCATGCTCCTCTCTCAAATGAATTTGCTTGAAGAAATAAGTTTTTGACACATCAAAGATTAATGGTTTGATCTCGCGTTTCAACATTCGAAATCGCTATCTCTAAATGCCCTGGACTTTGTTTCAAATGATCAGATTTGAAAGCAATGAAAAGAAGAGATTTTGAAGAACATGTCAAGATGAGAAGTTTGTAAAGGCTACTTCCAGCATCTACAGCTATAAATAGAAGATTGAAGTAGATGTTCAAACTTGGTGAATCACGTCAAACTTCTTGAGAGCTGAAAACTTTGTTCAAGTAATCCTAGCATTTTGAAATTCCATTTCAAGAAATCAAAAGTAAACACTTTGTTTTCCATCTATTTGTAAGAGAGAAACCAGATTAGCTTAGAGTCTTAGCTAAACTTAAACATTATTAAATGATTCAATGGTTTTTATAAGTTGAAATCCTTCGTTCATAATCTTTCAATCTTAAACATGTATGAGTCAGTTTTAGGAAGGGTACTTAAAACTGAGTATTAAGAGGTAGCTAGAAAGGAGGGTACTTTCGGTAAGTGTTTACCCACTGTAAAGGCTTCTCCACCTATTGAAGGAAAGAAATCACTAGTGGATGAAAGCTCGGAAAGGAATCCGAGGACTAGAGGTATGCTCGGGGCTAAACTAGGATAAATCTGAAGTGTAATCTTTCCTTAACTCTTTTATTGCCTTTATAAGTGTTTGTGCTCAATACAACATCTCTCATTTTCATATAATCTCCTTGAAAACCAATCTGAGCTGAGTAAGATTACTCAGCATAGTTTGCAGGTTTACTAAGTTAGTGAAGCAGAGTAGTTTACAGTTTTTAGACTAAAGTGTACTCAGCATAAGTTACTCGGCACGCATCTAAAAACAACTTGTATAAAAAAATTTTAATCTATAATGTACCAAGTAATTCTACATTCATGTCCTTTGCACTATAATTAAAGCTAAAGTGGACTAACATGAGTAGTTTACAATTTTTTGTCCAAAAAGTGCACTCAGTTTCATTCACTCAGCTCACATCTAAAAACAACTTGGCAATCAATTTTTAAATCTTAAGAGAACAAGTAAATCTACATTCACCCCCTCTACATGATTATTAAGGCGAAAGTGGAATAACAAGTGGTATTAGAACAAGTTCTCAACTTATAGACTCATTGTCTAGAGTTAAAGATCCGATGAATTTTAATAATCCCTCTTACAGTTTCGGTCATGGAAAAATAACACTCCTTAAATAAGGAATGCCTGTTACCAGGCCTCCACTCTTTGACGACTAGCATTACAAGTTTTGGAAAAACAAAATGAAAAATTTCATACAATCACAAAGCATGCAGGCATGGCCAGAGATTGAGTTAGGACCTAGGATTCCTACAAATTGTTAGGAATGAGGAATGTGTTCCACTAGACCTACAAGACTATGATGATGCTGAACTAAGGCTCCTTAAGGAGAATGTAATAGCTAACAATTACTTACATTATGCACTAGATTTGACAGAGTTCAAAAGGGTATTAGGGTGCGAGATAACACCGAAGACATGGAGGAAGTTGGAAGTCACCTAAGAGGGGACTGATAAAGTGAAGGAGTCAAAGATCAATCTTATGAATATGAGCTATTCTAGATGGGTGCCAATGAGGATATTCAATCCATGAATTCCAGGTTCATTAACATCATTTATGAACCCAAGTGACTAGGCAAGGACTTCATTGAGGAAAAGATGGTGAAGAAGATCCTTAAAGTTCTCACCAAGGAGTTGGATGCAAAGAAGAGCATGATTGAGGAGGCTCATGATTTAGAGACCTATAGCTATGATTAGCTGATAGGCAACTTGCTGACTCAGGAAATATCCTAGAGGCAATATGATGATGACTAAAAGAGGAGTAAAGGAAAAGCTGACTCATCTGATGAGAGTATTAGTGATGTTTTAGATAAGCAAATGGCACTTCTCACCAAAAGATTCAAGCGCTTCATGAAGAAAGATGGGAAATTCAACAAGAAGAAGAATCTAGCAAAAAAAGCCAACTCAACATAGGTGAGGAGCTAAGGAAGGATAAAAGAAGGAACACAACAAAGATATCAAATGCTTTGGCTGTGGAGAGAAAGGTCATATCTAATCATCTTATCCTAAATCAAAAAAGGAAAGATTCAAGAAGAAATTTGAGCGAAAAAATGAGGCACTTGCTACCACATGGAGCGATTCACAAGAATCTTCATTATCTGATAAAGCAGCAACTGATTCCACCAACCTTTACTTGACGAGGATTGATGGAGAGAGGGGCGAGAGCTCAGCAACAACCTTGAATGGCAACCATTTCATTGCAGACTCAAATGTTGAGAGATATAAAGGGAAGATTATCCAAGCTAAGGAACATTCTGAAATCCCTTTATCTATTGAAGAATTCTCCCAAGTACTCTTTGATGTTATGAAGCTGACTAACAAGTCGGTCAAGAACATCAAGGAGCTAGTGAGGAGAAGTGAGGATCCGAAAGAAACTATTGCTTCCTTATGCCTTAATATCCACTTTCTTCAAGAAAAAGCTAAGTATCATGAAGGTCATAACAGTAAGCTAACTAAGAAATTAGATGAGTTGATTGCTGAGAGAGTAGCTTTGAAGAAGGAATGGGTTCCTCCTCCAACCAACAATCAAGCTCCGAGTAACCAAACTCGTAGTTCTAAAAAGGGGAAGCAATCTTCTCCAAATAAGAAAATGAGCCAACCTAAACCAAAAGTGGCGTTTGGCTTTTATGGGAAGGCTATATGCTACTGTCTTGTGCAGGCATCAAAATGATTACTATGATGAGTATGATAAGAGTAATTTAAACACTGCTAACAAAGGAGGACCTAGCTCAAAAGCATGGGTACCTAAGAAAACATAACTAATTTGCTGGTGAGCTTGAGATCTGCTGATGACACTAGAATGTGGTATTTGGATAGCGAGTGCTCGAGGCATATGATAGAAGATGAAACTTAGTCCATCTCATTGGAGTGCAAAAGAATGGGAGTGTCAACTTTGGAGATACAAAAAAAGCAAGATTGTTGGAAGCGGCATAGTGGGTGTTTCTCCTTCAATCAAAGAGGTATCTCTAGTCAAAGGACTTAAGTTCAACTTGCTTAGCGTAGCTCAACTTTGTGACTAAGGTAGGATAATTACGTTGTTATTCACTGTAAGGCTGATTCTACTATTCTCTACAATCCTAGAATTAATATTGTATATATGATTAATTTATCCCCTGGCTCCACTAAGGTTTGTCTCATTTCTAAGGAGGAAAGTTTGTGTATTTGACATAGAAGGTTGGGTCATACAAATATGAACATTCTATCCAAACTGGAAAAAAAGTAACTAGTTATGGGTTTACCCAGTATCAACTTCGGGAAAGATAGGCTTTGCTCAACTTGTGAAATGGTAAGTAGACTAGAAAGTCATTTAGATCAATTAACAACATAGTAACTAAGAGATTGTTGGAGCTCCTCCAATTGGACCTTTTTGGCCCTATTTAACCTATAAGCATGGGCATAAAGAGATTTTCCTTGTTGGTTGTGGATGAGTTCACAAGATTCACATGGTTAGTCTTGCAGAGTAGCAAATATGAAACCTTTGAATCTTTTATAAAACTCAGTAACCAGATAATGAATTAACTAGGAATTAAAATCCATGGAATCTAAAGTGATCATGAATGTGAATTCGAGAATTTCCATTTCAAAGAATTCTATTTAGCGCATGGTATTGACTATAACTTTTCTACTCCTTATATGCCTCAGCAAAATGAGGTTGTAGAAAGGAAAAACAGAATTATAATTGAGATGGCTTGATCCATGCTGAGTGATAATAATTTACCAAAGTACTTTTGGGAAGAAGTTGTTAACATATCATGTTATATCTTTAATCAGGTTTTCATTAGCCTAATTTTGGAGAAAACACCCTATGAGCTTTGGCGAGGGTGCAAACCTAAGATTGGTCACCTCAAATCCTTTGGTTGTAGGTGTTTTTAATTAAATACCAAGGAGCAGTTGAAGGCTGATGAAGGAATCTTTTTACGTTACTCAACTAATAGCAGTGCATATAGGATATATGTCAAGAGAACTAGTCTTTTAGAGGAGTCCATGCATGTAGATTTTGATGAAACTAACAATGCAAGTAGACGTCCATTTGATAAAGATGAAGGAGTAATCCAAGCAGATAGCAACTCAGCATGCCACTCTCTGTGATGTCCAAACCAGCACAAGAGCCAGAAACTAAGGAAGTTAAAGCTGACAAAGATCTTTCCATCAAAATCAATGAAGAAGAAGATCAAGCTTAGCTCCCAATAACCTAGTATAGAGACTCCAGTTATAGATCCGAGTCTTCCAAGGGAGATTAGATCATTACAATCATCAACAAATCAAGAGTAATTTAGATGATGTTCATAATCTAGTAATGACGCGAGGTTAGCTCAACATGATGATGAGCCATCAAGCTTTCATCTCATTGATTGAACAAAAGAAGTTTGAAGATGTAAAAGGAGATGACTACTGGATGATCATGATGCAAGAAAAATTAGATCAGTTCAAACACAATGATGTTTGGGATCTAGTTCCTAAGCCCAAAGGAAAATCAATCATCGGTAACAAATGAGTTTTCAAGAACAAGCTTGATGAAGATGGCGTTGTTGTCAAATTCAAGGCCATACTTGTTGTTCAAGGCTACAACCAACAAGAAAGAATCGACTATGATGAAACCTATGCACCTGTAGCTAATCTTGAAGTAATTAGGATTCTCTATGCTTTTGCATCTCGTATGAATTTCAAACTATTTCAAATTGATGTCAATAGTGCTTTCCTAAATGGCTACATTCAAGATGAAGTTTATGTGCGCTAACTGTGAGTAGACGACATAGAGCGATGGGCCAAAGCGCCCTAAGAAAGAGATGCGCGGTCCTTCGGGGTGTTTAAATTGAAAATAAAAATGTATCGAGTCGTGGACCCGGAAAGTTTGAAAGAGAAAATGGGAAACATTTTAAGATTGGTCAAACCCGAATCCACTATCTCTCAGTGTAGAGTCGCCACCTGGATTAGCTCTTCCAGGAATTAAAGTCTTGTGAGGATTAACATCTGGGAGATGGCCCACTAAGATTCAGAGATTCGGGTTCGGAATAAGTTGCTTATTTCTTATTGGATCACATTGTATTACATCTATAGAAAATCGTATTTCTTAATTGTGCATATTCGCACTTAAATCATTTTCAAATTATAATGTATGATTTAACGTGTATGCGGTAAGCAATAAATCCATATATAAAGTAGTAAATAAATGCAGAAAAGTAAAGATTAAAAATTACATAACCTCGGGGGATGCAGTCGCCCGCCTAATCTATTAATTACATTTCCCAAAGATAATTAAAATGCAATACCTGAAGGAAAATAAAACTTAGGCATACATCTAACCTGCATCGACAAGGGTTAGCACAAGGTATATAACACCACATGAATATTTACACATATGCCTGATTTGATTTTGACATGGCCCGTGTGGCCTAATTAAAAACACCAATAATTGAAAATTCTTGTTTAGAAATAAAATGATTCATTTTATTTACAAATATGTTGATCATTTTTATTTAATGAAAATGCTTGCATGGTAAGAAGTGAGGTCTGTTATTAGGGAATAATTTTAATTCCTTTCTTTGGGATATTCTAACATATATTTTCATAAATTAAAAGAAATAGAAAATAAGGAGAAGAAATATTACATTGATATTTACAATAAAAGAGAGTAAAAAAATATTCCTAGGCCGACATTTAGAATAACATAGGAAGCACGAGATGAAGCAGCTCTAGGAACTCAGAGGCTTACCCTTTCGGTGTGAATCCACTTTGGCTTATCCGTAGATCCCCTAGAGTGTTCCTCGTTCATTTTTTCAATTGTGTTTAGTGTGAAAAATAAATGTTTATTTATTCAAAAGATAATCAGACTTGGGCACTAAATTTGTTTTAGACACAAGAATATCTGAGGATTATTATGAAAAAGAGATAGAAGAAAAAATGGTTAAGGTTCGGAATCCAAACGTGTTTTGGATCCGAATGTAATTCTTCTTGAGAAAATTAGAATTTTTCTAAAAAAATTTTCTGGTCCCGAATTATGAAAATTTCTCGATATTTATAGATGAAAAATCTCGCAAATCCAAAAAGGGAAACAAATTCCGGCAAGGGCTGTCTGCCCTCGCTGGAATTCTAGCAAGGCTCGCCAAACTTCTTGCGAGCCTCGCCAGACCTCTGGTGAGGTGGATCCCCGATTTTTCGGTATTTTCCATGTTTATTTAGATTTTTGTATTTTTAATTTTTTTTAAAAATATAATAAATTAATTTTCACCAAAATCTAATTTTTAAAGTCTTAAAAAATAATTTAAGTCCTTAAATTAGTGACGAGAAACATTCTTATTCGGAGATCTTCAGATAATCGAAAATTGTGTAATTCAAGGATAAAAATCCCGAAAAGCAGTCATCATCGAACGCGCGAGCTGGTACAAAATCCCGTGCTCACATTAGCCCCCAGGCTTTGAAGATGCAAAGAATCCAGAGCATGTCTGCAAATTGAAGAAAGCTCTATATTAATTAAAGCAAGCACTTCGTGCATGGTATGAGAGGCTAATCAACTTCCTACTAAACAAAGGCTATAAAAGAGGCAAAGCAGTTACAACTCTTTTTATCAAGCGAAAAAAGGAAGATGTGTTGCTAGTCCAAATTTATGTGGATGATATCATATTAGGAGCAACTGATGAAAGACTTTGCAAGGAGTTCAACAAGCAAATGAAGAGCGATTTGCAATGTCAATGATGGGAGAGCTCAAATTTTTCCTCAAACTGCAGATCAAGCAAAGTGAAGAGGGAATCTTCATTTGCCAAAATAAATATACAAAAGAAGTCTTGAAGAAGTTTGATATGGAACATTTGAAGCCAATGTCCACTCCCATGGCCTTCGCCATCCTTCGCCATAGATGGTTTGTTGCAACAAAATTGTCTGGTGTTGCATAGAAAATATTGCAATTTTCATGAAAAAATTGATCTGTTGTAACCCAATTGAAAAAGTGTTCCAAAAGTGATGCAATAGATAAAGATGAAGGTCAAAAACACTTTTAATTGCAACACTTTCCTTTGTACTGTTGCCGAAGCATCATATGAACAATAAAAATTAAGCGGGTGGAAAATCTCGCACCATTTACTTGACGGAATTAATTATACAAAAGAATAAAAAATAAAATAAAAAGAAGGCTTGAAAAAAGTGGTATAAATACCTTCGCTCTCTCTCCTCTGATTGGGAGCAAGTTTTTGTAAGAATTATAATGGAAAGGAATTGGAAGTATGGTATTATAAAGGATGGAATATGACAGAAACATAAAGGATGAGTTAATCTTGTGTTTGGGAAGAAGGGATGTGTTTCCAAAGTAAAGTGTGTATGTAAATTACTTAAATTTCCTTTGATTTAAGTATTGTATATAAGAGATTAAAATAATAAGGTCAAAATTGTAATTTTGCATCATCATCCTCTCAAAACACCCCAAATTGAGAGGAAGGAAAACTTGTAAAAAGGGTGTAAATGAGAGGAAGATGTTCCTCCCAAAAACCCTATTTTACTATCCAAACCTTTGTCTCAAGCATGGGATGAGCCTCCCATCCTTTACCATCCCATCTAAAACCCCCTCCCAAACCAGTTTGGTCTCATCTTTGAAGAAGATAGAATGAAAGAGAAGGACTGGGTTTTTGTAAAGGCGTTAATTCTTCGTGATCCGTTTAGGTTTTTGTAGAGCTGTCATGATCCGTTTCTCATTCCTCATGTAAGTTAATTCTTCGATCTTCATAAAAAATTTCTGCTACTCTGTCTGGGTTTCTCGTTGATTACTGAATAAATTAATGTATTAAGAACGTGAGAATCCAACTTTGACATAGTGGGATCGCTTTGTGCATAGAGAATATATAAGGCTTTTGATGGAAGAAGATGGTGAAAAATGGAAGTGCAGATATCTGGGATGAATCTTTCGAGGCTCCATTTTGAAATTACTAAGGTATACATTTCAAAGTTGCCTTTTCATATTTAAATTTGTTAAATAATAGATGTTTATGGCACTATGATTTGAATAATAGATATTATCCTTTTTGCACTAAAGTTGATAAATTGAGAAGAATGTTTCGTGCATATGTTAGCATAAGGCAGCCGTAGTTTTTAAATAGCTTGTTCTATTGCAGGTGCAACTTTTTGTTGGATTAATAGCACTGCAAAATAAGAGCAGGGAAAACTGCCCTCCATGAATGCATACTTAAAAAGTAGCTTAAAATAATAATAATTATAAAATTGACAGCTGGAATTTTATTTATAGAGAGAAAAACATCGGTTGTTGTTCTTCACTTGAGTGTATTTTTATTTTATTATCTTAATAGGTATCTGAACTTGTTCAAAAAGATATACTGTCCCCTGAATTTTCAAAATGACACCAAATGTTTTTCTAACATATGAAGGTCTCTGTGGTTAAACATTATGCTATGTTCATGTGAAAGTTGTTATAATTCCAAGTGTAATGATTTTGTGTTTTTCTTTTGAATCTCCAGGTGGCGGTTTCATGGCATATGGAAATGCTGCTGGGGAAGTTTTGCTGTACAAGTTGCATCACTATGAGCATGCATAAATAAGTTCCAAGAAATGTTGCATCTTGTTGGAAGCTGGTGCTTGTTTTACACAACTAGCAGGTGATTCAGATATATTATTCTCTTTTTCTTTATGTATTTGATGTGCTGGTTTATTGATATAGCATTAAGAGTTAGCTATGGCTAAATGGCTTAACATTTTTGGTTAGTTTTGTGATGTAAGAGTTATCAACTTTTTAGTCGTAGTGTAATGAACTGAGTTTTGTCTCCATATATTCTTGCATTAGTTTTAATTGGATCTGGTAATTTTATTAATGCTTTTTGGTCATTTAAATTCTTATTTTTTCTGGTTTAGCTGTCGTTGCAATCATGAATATGATAGTAGAGTTGAGATTATAATGTGAACTAAATAGACTTCTCATTATCAATTATTGTTTGGATAACTTTGATTTTGTCTAGTAAAAGTAGAAAAAGCACATTGGTTTTCTATCAATTATTGTTTAACTGACATATTGATCATTCCAATATTGCAGCCAAATGGTTGTTGATTTGGCACATTTGGTGGCTGAGCAATGGCCAGGAGCGGCAGCAGCTGCAGGATTGCGAGACCAACCCTGCTGATAAGGAATGGAAAGTTTATGAACTTCATGCTGCAGGTGCAAAACAATTGTTGTTCGAAGGACTAACACGTGGGCTCCCAATGCTGTTTCAGTAGCTATCGGTGTTGTTATACACATTAAATTTTTGGATAAATTAAGTAATATAGTATTTTTTCTTGTTCTTAGTGTTGGATTATAAATTTGATCTAATTAAGAAAAAATTCAAACTAATTTGGAGGCTATTAACTACAACCAATTTGAAGGTCATTAAATTCAACTATATAAGTTAGTTATTAATTGTTTTAGTTGGGAGTTGTGGTTAGATGGATGTTGTGGTTAGTAAATGTGTTAGTTGGGAGTTGTATCATTCACCTATAAATAGGTGAGTTGTTTAGTTGTTTATCATCAAATAGAAGTAAGAACTTCTTAAGAGAGAAAAGAAGAAAAATAAGAGTGAGTTGTAGTGTTGTATTTGAGTGAGTGTTCTTGTAATATTTTCTGTGTTTAATCAAAGTTGTTCTTTTGAGTGTTATATTTCTAACAATTTCTTCTTCCTCAAAATTTTTGTTTTCTCTCAAACAAAAAATGCCGTAGATCTAGGTTTCAAACAAACCTAATCGTGATTTCATCAAATCTCCAGCAGTCAAGTAAGTTTCTGACCTCAAATAGTTTGATTTCGAATAACATGCATGTGTTTAAGTAGAAATTGAATTTAATTTTGATTTTGAAAAACTACAGAATGGATCGATTTCTTGTATTAATTCATAGCTACGGATCATGGAATGAGGATTTGAAATTCATTGGTTACAAGGTTGTTGGCATTGTAATTTTGCAAACTTCAAGTTTTTTTGAATTTAAACAAGTCCTAGTTGAAAGCGTGAAGATAAATGAAGAAACAAAAGATTTGAAGATGGAGTTTCAAGTTACAAATGGAAATCCTGCTATGGAATTCATTATTTCTAAAAATCCGGTACACTGCTGGTAGACTGCTGTTATTGAGTAGAAACTCATGTTAATTTAACAACCTTTCAAACTGTTAGTTTGCACATGAACTTGATGTGCTTTTCTTGCGATTTTGAATTGATATATGCATTAATGGTGAACAAATTGAGCATGAATGAAGTAATTTTGTTGAGAAAATTATTCAAATACCAGCTTCCTACCAGCTCTGTACCATTATTTTCAATACATATCCAACTTCTGCATTTTACCAATTTTTAATGTCCAACTGGTAGACAGCTAGTAGACTACTAGTATTGACATATTTTTAAGCATTCGTGTACATAAATTATGCTCTTTTTTAATTAATTTCTAGACGTTATACAATAATAATGATTTTAGTTCTTAAAATAGTTAAAATACCAGTTCCTTACTAGCTCACTATCAAATATTTGAAATCAACATCTACTTTTGAAATTAATTCAGCACACCTAGTAAGATATTGCTCAAACACCAGGTTCCTACCAGCTCTCTACCAATATTTTCGATACATATCCAATTTCTACACATTACCAAGTTTTAATGTTCAACTGATATAATGCTGGTAGATTGCTGTTATTTAGTAGAAACTCGTGTATATTTAACAACTTTTCATTACTATTAGTTTGTACATGAACTTGATGTCCTTTTCCAAGTTTCAATTGTGAATGGTGGTGTTTTTCTTTAAATACCAAGTTTTTACCAGACAACTACCAGTTAAGGACAAATTGTTATTATTCATTAACCCAAGTTCAAAAAAAATACCTACTGTAATTTGCATAAACTAGTTGCCTATTTCCGATTTCCACCAAGTTCCAATGTGAATGGTGTTTTATATTGGGTGGATACTAGTTATCTATCATATCAGTACCAGCTTAAAAAGATGTAACATTTCTTTGGTGATTTTGATTTAATAAAGGCAAAAAAAAACAAACAAAGAATCTATGCAAAAAATAAATAAAATAAGACTCATTCCTTGTTGTTGATAAAGGAAGTTTTAATTGATTTCAGGAAATTATACATTAACTACACATCGTTAAATTGTTTCTTCCATGTCAATACTAGATAACTACCACGTTCCTACTAGAATGAACCTATAAAAATCCATTGCTTTCATTTTCATCAAAACTTGAATGAATTTAACCATTGAAAACACACAAAAAAATATAACAAAAGAAAAATTACTTCTAATCAGATTATATATAATGAAAAATTTATATACACGGTAAGTGAATGTATTCTGTTTTGATAAATTCAAAAAAACATAAAAAAATATTCTAAAAATTTTGTTACAAACAAACAAAGTTCAAGATGGTAATGATCTCTGGCTATTAAGCATACCAATGAGGGATTTAAACATGTCATCATCACTCTTCGTATTCTCTCTCAACTTTCTATCTTCATATAGCTCAATACGTACACCCCACAATCACTGAAAAATTAAATACAAAAGAAGAAAAAGTCAGCAGCATGAAAACCAGATTCCTACTAGTTAACTACTAGAATGATTCTAAAAGAAAGACAGGTTGCTCAATAAGTTGAGACTTCAAAAACATGAAAAACCATATTCCTACCAGTCAACTACCTGATAAGTTCATTTAACAAAAATGCAAATAAATAGAAGGTTAATAATATTTGATTCAAAATATTCATGAATTCCACAAAAAGGCCAAAAACCAGATTCTTACCAATCAATTACAACATAAAAAATATTCAGTTACATAATAAAAAAAACCACAAGATTTAAAACAGTTTGAGGCTAGAAAAACATAAATAACATACTCTTACCAAATAAATACCAGATAACTAAATTTCAGATGTTACAAAAATTAAAACAATAAAATAGTTTTTCAATAAATCAAAGAACCCTTAAAAATGTAAGAGACTGATGCTTCAACAACATTAATACTAGATTTCTACCAATTAACTACCAAACAAGTTCACTTAAGCAAAAACAATGGATAATTCTATATGTTAAAGTAGTTTAAGGCTTCAAAAAATAAAAACTATATTCTTATCAGTTAATTACTATATTAGACCATTATTGTAATTTAAAAATGCATAAATCAGATTTTCAAAAAAGAAAAGATGTATTCAAAACATATATACTAGAACAATACTAGTTCACTACCATATATCTACAAGAAAATTAAAAAAACAAGTTTTTTTTTAATAAGATTAGGGACAGGAAGAAAGAAGCGAGGGTGACATTAATCCCTCAGTGAAAGCGTAGCTTACAACCCACACCCGAAAGAAGGCCATGGAACTAACACCAGGGGGGACCCGCCCTTCCCCACTCCAAACAATCCCCCTAAAGCTTTTACAAAAACAAGTTTAATTCTAGACAGATACTAGATATCTACTGATTCAAAATTTAAGGCTTCAAAAACTTAAACCCTTAAGGCTTCAAAAACTTAAAAATTGGATTCCTACTAGTTAATTACTAGATTGGACCATTATTGTATTTAAAATAGCATAAATCAGATTATAAAAA
>CATIWQ010396518.1:0-11553 GCA_949673415.1 Euphorbia schlechtendalii
AATTCAAAGCAGATGTAGGAAATGCGGGAATTGACGACTCTCATTTAAGAGTGGATACAATTTGATCAACTTTAGCTTTCACTTGCATACCTTACACCTTTGCTTTGTTTTCTACTTATACATTCTATTTCGAAGTTTATGATATGTATATGTGTCATATTGTGTATTTCGTGTTGAGTCTTTTATATTAATCTAGTTATATGCTTTTGAGTTAACTTTAAAAGTGATTTTGGTGTTAACAAGATTGTGTATAATCATTGGATCTATGATTATAATGCTATTTAGTGAGCCAACATTTTTGGAATGGTAACTTGCTAAATATGGCTATGTGAGAGCGACCCGTACTAAGCATAGTACTATTGTGATCCAGGTTTATATAATCGTCTTAATTCATTTGCACTAGATTTAGAAAAGTCATTTCATGTGTTGCTCTGGGGTGAATAATTAAATATCTGAGTGTCTAGAATTGAATCTGTTAAAGTAGTCTAGTGTATGTAATATCTTTGATGATTTTGCATGTTTTCTTTGCTATACTTGTTCCTAGGGATAATCTACACTGATTTCTTTTACTCTAATCTATTTATACATTTATCTTTTTATTTACCATCATATCCCAACCAACCTAACAACAATAAAAATTATCTATTTTTGTTTACCCCGTAACTCTAGTTGGTCTTTAGAACCGAATTCCTTCCTTAAGGGATCGATATCTTTTAAAACTACATCGAAACTGTATACTTGCAGTGGTCACCATTTTTCTATTTGATAAGCGGTATTGACAACACCTGTTCGTATTTTGAACTTTTATCTTATTGGTAGAAAGGTGGGGAACAAGGTTTTTGGCGCCATTGCCGGGGATAAGCCTTTCAGAACGAGTATAGTCAAAATCTTGTGAACAAGTTTTTGACGCCGTTGCTGGGGAAGGCAAGTGCGTTCTAAGAGATTAAGTTACCGGAGAACGGGGCAATTATATTTATGTGTCAATTATATTTATTTTTGTTTTTAGTTTTAAGTATTTATATTTGTTATTAACATATTTTTCTTGCTTATTCATTGAGTGTTCTTTCTAGTGTGTGCATGCCAAGTACGCGTAGTTAGGTAGAAAGTTTGGCATCTTTCGAATCAGAAATAGAACGATTTGAAGCATGAAAAATTAAATAAATTAAAAAAGTTGAAGAATATGAATTTTTTTTTTATTTTGTGTTATTTATACTTTATCCATACCTATACAAGACTAAAATATGTTCCAAGGTTATTGTGAGTGTTAGGTTGTACAAGTTTGAAGTTAGCGCAAATTTCGAACAAAAATTTGTTTCGAGTATGAGCGCATGTTGAGAGTGTGAGTGCTTTTGGCACAACATTTAGCATTTGGCAAGGATGAGTTGTGAGTAACATTCAAAAAGCAACATTCCAAGTAAGTTTCAATATAAAATTTCAACGCAACATGAATTAGTATAAGTTGTATAGTTTTAGTTTAATGCTACCGATAAGTTTAAGTGGAGTAATATATAGTAGTGTTCTTACTATGAGTTTTATATGCTATTCTTGAATAAGTCCTATAAGTATTGAGTGTGTTTAAAGTGTTGGGAAACTATAGCCATAATACTTTGAAATTGATCTATAAAGGATGAGGGTATTGAGAAAAAAATCAAAAGAAAGAGAGGATAACCAATGAGTTATGCAAAATGTGAGGAATGGTACGGAGCAGAAACTACAACCATTCAATGAGTGAAAAAAGAAAAGTAGCATAGCACGAAAAAGAGGTGCAAAGTACAAAGTACTTCAAAATACATATGCTTAAAAGAAAAAAAAAGAGAGTGGTAAGGAGCATAAAATGCAACCACTGAAAAAAGCGGAGAGTGGTATGGAACATAAAATGCAACTACTATATGTTTAGCATCCTAGGTTACCTAAAAATGCCTTAAGATCAAAATTACTCAAAGTGTGCTTCCTTTGTCCTTTATACTTTATGCTATACTTAAGAGAAGGAAATATTCAAGCATGTATATAACACTTATATGAAGACGCGATTCGGTTAAACCTCCATTAAGAGCAAAGGTATCCAACTAGACTATATAAATTGCACATTACTAATTTGTGGGAAATGATGTTACTTAACTTGAGTAATATGCAATGTGGAATGTGGTAATCACTACAACAGTCTTTCGCCAAATAAGGTACGATTTTGGATTACTAATTCTATACACTTCTGTTGTTTACCTTGAGGACAATGCAAAAGTTAAGTGTGGGGGTGTGATAAGTGTATATTTACACTTATAATCATGATATTTTCAATCATTAAACATTATGGTTTAAGTCATTTTATACTTTATATAAAAGATTTCACGTGGTATGTAGTTATTTTTGATGCAAATGCAGGTGCTAGGTAAATCTTGAAAGTAAAATGATTAAAGTTGGAAATCTATGCAAAAGAGTGAAAAAGGTGCAAAAAGATGCGTGGAACTTAAGGAATTGGTAAAGGATCGAAGATGTCAAAGATCGGTAGAAATCGCAAAGAGGAATCATGTGAAAAAGGCATGTCATGATCGTGACACATATATCACGGTCGTGACTTGTTAACCTTCACAAAAGAAAGTTGCCAACCAAGTATTCACGGTTGCGACATACATTCGCGGTCACGACCTTGATGGTTTTGGGTCAACTCTTCTCTTCTTTCAACCGTCGGATAAGAACGATCAACCGTCATCAACCATCAGATGAAAAGACACCTTTTGGAAGTCAACCAATCATGAAAAGGTTCCTTTCCATTGTAGATGAGATCAAACCAATTCAACCATTCACAATGAAGCGGTGCAACTCTTCGCCAATGGACACGACCCTTCGTCTGAACGGATGCAACCCTTCATACTCTATAAATAGGGCTTGAAACTCCATAATTTCATGGTGTGGCATATGTTATATGGTGTGTAGTGTGGTTTACATGCATTCATAGTTTTAGAGAGAAAATCGTGTAGATTTCTCTTCGTTCGAAGTTAGCAAGAAAGTGTTTAAGTGATTCGAACCTTATTTCGATCACTAGATTTCTCTACGTATTCGAGCGATTGTTGTATAAGTGTAATTGCAAATCACTTATCAATAAAAGTTTTCGTTCTTCAATATTCATTTATTCAATATTAACAAAGAATAGCATCCTAACGGAGGTTTTGTACGATCCATGACCGAATTCAAAGCAAACACAGGAATTTGCGAGAATTGATGACTCCCATTAAAGAGTGGATACGATTTGATCAACTTTACCTTTCACTGGCATACCTTACAACTTTGCTTTATTTTCTACTTATACTTTCTATTTCGAAGTTTATGATATGTCTATGTGTCATATTGTGTATTTCATGTTGTGTCTTTTATATTAATCAAGTTATATGCTTTTGAGTTAACTTTAAGAGTGATTTTGGGGTTAACAAGATTGTGTATAATCATATATTGGATATGTGATTATAACGCTATTTAGTGAGCCAACATTTTTGGAATGGTAACTTGCTAAATATGGCTATGTGAGAGCGACCTGTACTAAGCATAGTACTATTGTTATCCAGGTTTATATAATCGTCTTAATTCTTTTGCACTAGATTTAGAAAAGTCATTTCATGTGTTACTCTTCGGTGAATAATTGAATATCTGAGTGTCTATAACTGAATCTGTTAAAGTAGTCTAGTGTATGTAATATATTTGATGGTTTTGCATGTTTTCTTTGCTATACTTATTCGTAGGGATAATCTATACCGATATCTTCTACTTTAATCTATTTATACATTTATCTATTTATTTACCATCATATCCCAACCAACCCAACAACAATAAAAATTATCTATTTTCGTTTACCCCGTAACTCTAGTTAGTCTTTAGAACCGAATTCTTTTCTTGTGGGATCGATATCTTTTAAAACTACATCGAAATTGTATACTTGCAGTGGTCACCATTTTTCTGTTTGATAATCAATATTGACAACACCTGTTCATATTTTGAACTTTTATCTTGTTGGTAGAAAGGTGGGGAACAAGGTTTTTGGAGCCGTTGCCGAGGATAAGCCTTTTGGAATGAGTATAGCCAAAATCTTGCTAACAGTGATCAAGTGAGAATCCTTCAAACTAGTCTAGGAAAGCCCGCCGAGTGAGCGATCCTAGGGTAGATTTCTTCAAAAGTCTAAAGCATGGCATGTGGAGGTTGAATACTACCATGTGGGCGGCCATCACCTTATTGCTTGTGACCTTGAGACTTATGAAATTATTTACTTATGAAGTCATGATCAGCCGACTGGTACTTATCTTCGTCTATTTTGTTTTATTTTCATTTTTGTTTTAGGCATGTCTACCCTTGAACAAATTGATGATGACCTTTTAGCCGTCAAGAAGAAGGAAATGAGGAATTGCTGGAAGCCGTTGATTACATTAAAGGTGGCAACTGGGAATAGATCGGAGCTGGCTGTGGGCTTATTTGTGCCTAAATGTCCTCTGGTGGGCATTTTTAGTGACAAACCGCTTATGAAAAAGCTAAAGACCCCTCAAGTTTGTATTTTAATTTTTATCTTATTATCACCCATCCATACATAGAGTTGTTGATTTATCTTTTGTGTTTCATCGGGTTGCGGAGGGAGTAACAAAGTCAGAATCACAATCTCCACCAAGGCTCAACCTAGTGGATGTGTTTATCCAGGAGGCACCAGGTGCTAAATGTAGGGACCTTAAGGTCTAGTCCCTCCTCAAGAGATGCTTTCCTCTTCCCAAGGATGAGGAGAAGTTGAAGGAGGAGGCGATTACCATCCTCTTCCAAGAAATTACTTTGGTAAGTATCTCTACTTTACTTCAACAATTTGGATGATGTGTTTAATTCATTCGATTTGTGATTAGTTCTTTTTTATCTTTTTGACTAGATGATGTCAAGGATGAGTGAGCTTATATGGTGAGTTCGCTATAACAGCCGATCAAACTGAGGAACATGACTCAAGTTGCCTTGGTGAAGGAGCTTGAGACTAAGCTCAATGCTACAACCCAAAGGGTGGATAAGCCAGAGAATGGCCGGGTGTGGGCTTAGAAAGAGGCGGACAAGGTGGCTGAAACTTCAAAGAAGAAGGAAGAAGCGACGTCTAGGGTCATGGAGATGGAGGAGTCCGTGGTGAAGTCCTAAGAGGAGATAAGGAATGCTAAAGGGGTGGTTGAGGTTATAAATAACTGGCTATTCGATTACGACTATCTCTATGGGGAGAGAGTATTGCTCGCCTGCCAGGCTCTCCACGCGAACATCTTAGATGAATTAGTCCTTAATGTGGACTTGATAGTTAATTAAGGTAGTAATTGAACATGCAAACTTGCAAGGAGGAATTCAAAATATAAAATTAACCTTAAAGGATCTCCTAAGCATGGCATGATTGACATAATATAAGTTGAAAAGTTCCATATATTCTAATAGGTTTATAAAACTTAATAAAAGAAACCGAGCATCAAAGATTAGAGCATTACCAGTTGATGCGTGCCTTTCCTTAGATGTGGCGCTCCCTTAGAACAATCGGACAACACTCTGTTAGTATAAAACCCCTAACCAGAATGACCTCTATGATTAGTCCACATGGACGCCAACTAACCAAAGCCTCATGTAGAGGTTGAACTGGTTAGTTAACAAGCAACTACTAGACCGCTCATAGACTAACCCAAAAATATAACTGAGAAAGATCTTTCCAAAATAGGAATAAGCCTTCAAATAATTCTTACAAAAGCGGAGAAACTCTTTGAGGATCTCATAGAAAACTCATGAAGAAAAGAAGTTAAAACTAAGAACGAAAGGCTGAGCTGAAGTACGATAAAGAAGAGGAGAAGGGCTCCTTATATAGGGTGAAGGGGATCATATTGCTCCCCTTTTTAGCAATGTGGGATGGGGGATTTCCCCATCCCACATGTGAGCTATCCACGCGGAGCCCCAGGCTTTGTAGGTTGACCCGCTCATACATCTATCATGGATAGGTTGTGCGAAACTCGTAAGAGAAGCCCATGTGGGCTTCCGTTACCCTATAAGCAAGGCTTGCGGGGTGCTGGTGGGCCGGTACTATAAGCCCACGCAAGAGTTTCCTAGTAGTGCTTACGGGCCTGCAGCCCACTAACATGTGTTGGCCTTGTGCTAGCTCACGAGCATTTGTTACTGATTGTTACTAAGCTCCTATTACGACAGATTCCAAGCTAGAGTGCTCGGAAGACTGCCAAAAAATGAATTGTCACTTAGAAGTAAGTATTTCATATTGCTAGCTGTCCAAATACCAGTAGGTATCTCACCGAAAAAGTTGTTGTTATAGAGTTGAACAGTGCACAAAGAAGAATAATTCCCGAGTGATTGAGGTACCTCTCTGGTGAGATTATTTGAAAACACAACAATGCTGATCAAAACACCATTGGTATAGAGATTTCAGGCAATTGACCGATGAAACGATTGGTGGAAACTTTGAAAAATTTGAACTTTGAATGAAGGCCAAATCCAGGCAGTAAAATGCCACTCAATTCATTGGTGAAAACTCGAAAACTCCTCATAGATGGAAATAGGTCAATGTTTGCAGGTAATTTGTCGGATAATTGATTATTGTACAGATGAAGAACTTCCAGTTTCTATAACTTGGAAAATCCCTCAGGAATTGAACCGTTCAATTTGTTATTTCCCAAATCGATTTTATTCAAATTCAAATCTTCAACTCTCACTGGAATCTCGCTTGAAAGTTTGTTGTTAAATAGATACAAGTACGTCAAATTCAACAACGAAAGTAATCCATTGGGAATTTTACCTTTGAGATTGTTAATCGCCAGATCCAAATGTTCAAGACTTGCAAGATTTGAAAATCTCTCCGGAATCGAACCAATCAAATTCGAATTTTTGATCCACATTTATTTCAATTTGGTCAGCTTACAAAACTCCGCAGGAAATTCTGAAGGCACAAATCCATTATACGACATGGAAAATTATTCAAGCTTCGCCAGGTACCAATTCCTTTCAGAAAAGCGTCGTTGAACTAGTTCGGATACAGATGTAATGCTTGTAGCTCCGACACATTCCCGATCATGGGCGGGATTGATCGCCACTTTTCTACTGATTAGTTTAATAATTTGTTCACAAGATTTGGCTATATATTAATGGAGTCAAAAACTTGTTCATCTAAAGTATAGGTGTTGTCAGTACCTCTTATCAAATAAAAAATAATGATGATAACTGCAAGTATACAGTTGTGATGTAGTTTTAAAAGATATCCACAGGGAAGGAATCAAGTCTAAAGATCAACACGAGAAGCAAAATAAAAAAGGAATTAAAATAATAGATAATTTTGGATAGGAGGGTTAGAATGAATAATGAGTAAATATAGGTATGAAAGATTAGAGAAAGTCTAAATATTTAGATTTTCCCTATGAAATAAGGATAACAGAGAAAACATGCAAGTTCAATAAAGATGTTTCAATTCACTAAACTAATCTAACAGACTTGGTTCAAAACACCCAGATGTTCAATTATTCATCGCAGAGTACATGAAATAACTTTTCTAAACCTAGCGCAAATGAATTAAGACAATTATACAAACTTGGACAACGTCAATACTATGCTTAGTACAGGTCGCTCTGACATAGCCACATTTAGCAAGTTACCATTCCAAAAATGTTGGCTCACTAAAAAGAGTTATATCACATATCCAATGATTATACACGATATTGTTAACCCTGAAACTACTCATAAAATTAACTCCAACGCATATAACTTGATTAATATAAAAGACTTGGCATGAAATACGTATTATGACACATAGACATATCATATACTTCGAAATAGAAAGTATAGTAGAAAGCAAAACAAAGTTGTAAGGTATGTAAGTGAAAGCTAAAGTTAATCAAACCGTATCCACTCTTTAATGGGAGTCGTCAATTCCCGCAATTTTTGCATCTGCTTTGAATTCGATCTCGGCCCGTCCAGAACCTCCGCTAGGATGCTATTATTTGCGAATAGCGAATAAACGAATATTGAAGAATGAAAACTTTTATTGATAAGTGATTTGCAAGTACACTTATACAACAATCGCTCAAGAATATTGAGAATTCTAGTGATCAAAATAAGGATTCGAATCACTTAAACATTTTCTCACTAACACTTATGAACGTAGCGAACTCTCTATATACACACACACTATACCTCTCACTTTTTCTAATTTCAATGCCACACCTATCCACTGCATGAAATTGTGATGTTTGGAGCCCTATTTATAGAGTTCAAAGGGTTGCTTCTATCCATACGAAGAGTCGTGTCCATTGGTGAAAGATTGCATCACTTCATTGTGATTGGTTGAGAAGCTTTGATATAATCCACAATGGAAAAGCACATTTTCATGATTGGCCGGTATCTGATAGGTGTCTATTCAGTGGTAGTTGATGGAAGTTGATGGCGGTTGATCATCCTTATCTGGCTATTGGTAGTTAATAAGATAAAACCAGAAAACCATCCAAGTCACGATCGTGATATATAGGTCGCGATCGTGAATCTTTGTTTGGAAACTTTCTGTTTTGAAGAATACAAGTCAACTGCAAATGTTTATCGAGATCGTGAATTGAGTTTTTCTTCAGAAATCTCCTTGTAACTTCACCGATCTATGACAGTTTCGATCCTAAGCCAAATCTTTAAGTTCCACGCATCTTTTTGCACATTTTTCACTCTTTTTTCACAGAATTCCACTTTAGATAATTTTACTCCCAAGATTTACCCAGCATATGCATTTGCATAAAAAACAACTACATACCACGTAAAATCTTTTATATGAGGTATAAAAATGACTAAATTCATGATGTTTAATGTATAAAATTAATATGATAATAAGTGTAATTATACACTTATCTTACCCCCACACTTAACTTTTGCCTTGTCCTCAAGGTAAATTCAACAGAAGTGTATAAATTGGTAATCAAGTTTGTACCTCATTTAGCGAAAGACTATTGCAGTGAGTACCACATTCCATGTTGTAAAAGATTTCAAGTAGAAGTCCACAAATTTGTAATATGCAATTTATATAGTTTAATTGCATACCTTTCTTCTTAATGGAGAGTTAACCAAATCGCTTCTTCATATAAGCGTTATATGCATACTCGAATATTACCTTCTCTTAAGCATAGTATAAAGTATAAAGGACATAGAAAGCACACTTTGATTAATTTCACTCAAGGCATTTTTAGGTAACCTAGGATGCTAAAACACTCTCAATGGTTGCATTTTATGCTCCATACCACTCTCCCCTTTTTTAAGTGGTTGCATTTTATGCTCCATACCACTCTCTCATTTTTTTTCTTTAAGCATATGTTTTTTTAAGTGCTTTGTACTTTGCACCCATTTTTCATGCTATGCTTTCTTTTCTTTTTTCACTCAATGAATGGTTGCAATTTTTGCTCCGTACCATTCCTCACATTTTGCATAACTCATTGGTTATCCTCTCTTTCTTTTGATTTTTCACTTTTAATACCCTCATCCTTTATTGATCTATTTCAAAGTATTATGGCTATAGTTTCCTAACACTTTAAACATACTTAATACTTATAGGACTTATTCGAGATTTGCATATTAAACTCATAGTAAGAATACCATTAGATATTACTCCACTTAAACTTATCGGAAGCTTTAATCTAAAACTATATAACTCATACTAATTCATGTTGCATCGAAATATATATCAAAACTTACTTAGAATGTTGCTCTCAAATGTTACTCACCACTCATCCTTGCCCATTTGATAAATGTTGTGCTAATAACACTCAAATTCAACATGCACTCAATTTTTGCACTAACATCAAACTTTTAAAACCTAACACTCACAATAACCTTGGACAATTGTTAGTAAAGTATAAGAATTGATAATGTATAACTAACAAAAATATCAAGAAATATTTTCAAATTCTTCAATTTTTTTATTTTATTCAATTTTTTTTGGATTTTTCGGTATTTTTACAAATGTCCCCCCACACTTAAATAACACAATGTCCTCATTGTGAGACATTATAAAAATCAAAATTAAGAACTAAAGCTAGTCTAAAAATGATTGAAAAAGGTAAAGTTAAGAAAAGAATAAACCCATTCTATTGCGAAGGAGAATCTGGTGGACTAGGAGTGAATTGATAATTTTGTTTTCTAAAGAACGAAAGTAATTTTCGACCCTTCGATTTATTACTTTTCTTTAGAATCTTCATGTCCTTTTTCATAACTTCAAGTTCTGCTTGGCGATTATCCAACTTTAGTTGCATGCTAGGCTTCCAATCTTCAGGAGCTTCTTCGTCCTCTTCATCATTTTCTTCTATTTCGATCATCGGGGCTTTTCCTTTGCGATGGCATACGGATGGATCAGATGGTCCGACGGAAGAATCTTCTTGAGTCAAATTGAGTTTCTTTGTGCGGTTGGAGTAGGAGTAGAAAGAATATACACCATCGTTTTCTTGTAGAAGTTCGATGTTCTTCAAATAAGTCCCATCCATGTATCGAAAATACTCACCCGGTTGTTGAAAATAGGGGAGTTCACCTCTTGCACCCAAGATTATGGCGGTGATAATTTCGACCGCTTCAATTTTACTTCTCATGCTCGTTGAGTTCTTCTTCATCATATCCCACATAATATCCATAATTTCCGCTTTTTGTTTCATCATAGCGCATGAAAGAGCAAACAAGTCTTTCTTTTGAACCTTTGTATTCTCTACTCAAAAAAATATCGAAGTGGAAAGGTATTTGTGGAGAAGAAGAATGCATTCATCCTTAATAAGTTTGTTAGGAGAATTTTTGGGATTGAAGACTCTCTTACCCAATAAATTTGCCCATACTCGATTAGGTTGAAACGAGTCCATCATGCTTGATGAATTAGCAATCTCGAAACTGAACCATTCACCCATCATCTCTCTCGTGACGGTGTATTGTTGTCCTTGATTCCGAAATTGTATTACCCTCTTCCTTGAATCTTCGTAGTTGAATGTTACCAAACACTCGAGAATCCAATCTTGATTTTGTGGGAACTGTCTATGTACAAATTTTGTAAGACCAAGAACTGAAAGGTAGGCTTCCATCTCTTCACGGAGATTAAGAACTTCCAAGAAGACTAGATCAAGGAATATCATCCCGGTGATATCCAATTTGCTTAACTTTTGGAATCTTTTTCCTTCTTTTCTTATCTTCAATGGAAAAGGAAAATCAAATTCTTCTTGAATTGATTGTGCTCCTCTCTTTTGTGCTACTCTCTTCACATGAGTCATATTGGTTTTGAAGAAAAAGGTTTGAAAAGATTTACAGGCTTGAATGTAGAAGATGAAAAAATTCAAAAATTTGAAGGCTTTTAGAAGGTGTGGTGGCTAGGGTTAACTTAGACCTATTTATAGAGGGTTAATGGGTCTCTAATTGGTCATAAATGGGATTATAGCCGTTTAGGCTCAAAACTAGTCGTTAATGGTGGTTTCAGCCAACTGTCGCGTGTCAGTTCGTGATCTATAATGGTTATATTTTGCCCTTGTCACGATCACGAAGGCTTGTCGTGATCGTGACTTTCCTCATGATAGA
>CATIWQ010396529.1:0-14630 GCA_949673415.1 Euphorbia schlechtendalii
AACTAAAATAGAAAAGAAAAGGATAGTGAATGACAATTAAAAGCTACAGTCCAAATAAAGCAAAACATGTTCAATAAGATGAAACCGTGAAGAAATCAATAAATTACATAGAACAAATCGATTTAATTTACCTGAATAAAATGATAGCAGCATCATGGACATGTTATTAATTCAAATAAACAAATAATAAAATCACCCCTGAAACTTTACCTCATATAGTTTGTAGGGAACCACAATGCCCAAACATAGAGTAAGCCAAAAAGGAGTTAGAGAAGAAAGAAAAGCTCGCCCTATCTAGGTCTAATAAATGTTTAAACTAGGTCTAATTCTTTTTACCTTTAGAGGAGGTGGAAGCTGGTGGAGGTGGTGAAGGATCGGTGAGTGAATCAACCGGTCGGATCAAGGACGCCATTACAGCTCTGTCACGGATCGGATCCTTTGCTTTAGTACCGGCGCTCCAATCCTATAAAACGTCGGTCATCGCAGCGGCCGCTATTCTAGCTGCAACTAAGGGAGAGCTTGCGACGGCGGCGGCAGATCTAGAGCAATAAGGAGGTGTCGCTTTTTCCTGAGCTGTGGCCATTTTAAAGGCTTTACAATGAGTGCGATTGAAAAATGAGAGGAGGAGAGAACTGTGATATATTTATTTTGTTAATTAATTTTTTATTTTTTATTTTTTAATAAAAATTTTCCATCCAAATGTTTAGCGGCAAACTTCCCGCCCGTTATTAATTCACTATTCACAGAGTTTTTCGCAACGGTTAAATTGAAAGTGTTGCGATGAAAGTGTATTTAATCAACAAAAAAATCTTTTGCAACACTTTTCAAAATGTGTTTCAAAAAATCATTTTTTCCATCAAAATTGGCAACACTTCGATGCAACACCAGCCATTCTAGTTGCGACAGGCCATCCATGGTGTAGTGATGCTAGTCTGTCTGTTCCATTGATGTCCAATCTCAATGAAACTCTAACTAGGGATATTTAGACTATTCGTAGTAACATGTATGTGCAGTTCTCACACCACATAGCTCCCACTACTCTCACTTTTACATTATCACCTTGTCTTATCAATGCACATATATATAATACTATACATATATGATACCAGCGAGATACATAAATAAATAAAAGTATTTATAAATTACAAGGATGCCTTTATTATTAATAATAATAATGCGAAATCGTTTGTACATTATAACTAATTAAGATATATCGCCCTTATTGCCTCTAGGGCATACATCATGTCTAACAATCTCCCACTTGCATTAGAGCCTATTGCCCACATGCTTCATGCCATACTCATTAACAAGCTAGTTATGCTGAACTTGAGTTAATGGCTTTATCAGCCCATCCGCTTGATTCTAATTCTTTGGGATATAATATATGCGTACATCCTTTCTAGCTACTATCTCCTAAATTAGATGGTATTTTTTGAGTACTTTTCCATTTCTCTGATGAGACCGTGGTTCCTTTTCCTAAGCAATAGCCCAATTGTTATTGTAATAGACCGCTATTGGATTTACAATGCTAGACACAACATTGAGATAACCAATAATCCCTTAAGCAAGATAGCTTGCTTAGCTTCTTCTAAAGCAACTATATATTTAGAACCTATTTGAAACTTTTCCAAACATCTGTCCCTCCATTTAACATAAACACATACCCCGACTGGGACTTATAATCATCCCTCTCAGACTGAAAACTCATGTTGGTGTATCCCTTCATAGAGAGATCACCTTATCCATATACCAAAAACATATCCTTAGTCCTATGTACTTAGGATAGTTTTAAAGGCCATCTAGTGCTTCTCACCTAGGTCAGATTAAAATCTGCTCATGATGCTCAACTCATGTGAGACATCAGGCCGAGTGTATACTATAACATACATGATGCATCCTATCAATGAGGTATAGGGTATTCCATTCATGTGCAGTCTCTCCTCTTGTATTCTCGGGCACTCAAATTTAGAAAGGTTAATCCCGTGAGACATTGGGAGATAACCCTTTCTTAATTGCTCAAGGTTAAATATAGACAAAACCTTATCTATGTATGTACTTGGTGAAAGACCTAGTAGCCTTGTGGATCTATCTCGGTAGATCTTTATACCTAGTATAGAAGTTGCTTCTACAAGGTATTTCGTGGAGAACTTCTTTAACAACCATGAATTAACTTTCTGAAGAAAAGGAACAAAGTTTCTTATCAGCAATATGTCATCGACATATAATACAAGGAAAATGATCGCACTCCCACTAGCCTTCTTATATACACAAGGCTCATTAGCGTTTGACACAAAACTAATTTCTCATATTATCTCATCAAACCTAATATTCCAACTCCTTGATGCTTGCTTAAGTCCATAAATGGACTTCTACAACTTGCATATCTTTGAGCCATCCATGGATGTAAAACCCTCAGGTTGTGCCATATACACATCCCTATCTAGATTCTCGTTAAGGAATGCTGTTTTCACATCCATCTACCAAATCTCATAATCATAATGAGTGGTAATGGCAAGGAGTATCTTGATAGACTTTAGCATGGCTACCGGTGAAAAGGTTTCATCATAGTCAATGCCTTTTTTTTAATTGTAACCTTTTGCATCTAACCTTGCTTTATAGGTAATTACACTACTGTCCATGTGTAATTTCTTCTTGAAAACCCACTTGGAGCATCTAACAAGTTCCAATCTTGATTTTCGTACACTTGTAAGTCTTAGGCTCATCATCTTCCATAAGGAAGAGATGTTTATCATCAATGATGAGAAACCCATATCGGTCAGGAGCAATTAAAGTCAGACCTGACCTATGCAATGTCGGTGTTATAATAGGCTATTCCATCCTTACACTTTCTTGTATAATAGGTGTAGGAACAATTAGTTGATTGTCTGTTTGATCTTCTTGAGTGCCAACTCAAGATTGCTTCTATTAGAGTTCAAGAGTATATACTCCTTGAGGAATTGAGCATTTCTAAAAACAAGGACTTTTTGTTCATTGGGATCATAAAGGGTATACCTCATAGTCTCCTTAGGGTAACATACAAACAGACACCTATTGGATTTAGCACCCAACTTATTTGAACTTGTACTCTTTACATAAGTAGGACATCCCTAAACTCTCCGGTGAGAAAGAGTTTGTTTCTTACCATACCACAATTCTTATGGTGTTTGATCAATTAATTTAGAGCGTACTCTATTTAGAATATAAACTGCACTCTCAAGTGCATAGCCCCAAAAGGATCTGCTAAGTTCTGCTTGGCTCATCATGGATCGAACTATATCGAGTAGGATTCGATTCTTTCTTTCTGACACTCCATTACATTGGTGTGTATATCGAGGTGTCCACTATAATACCATTATCCCTTAGATAATCCTTAAACTCTTGGTTTAAGTATTCACCACCTCGATCGAATCAAAGGGTCTTGATACATTTCCTAAGCTATTTTCTACTTTAGTTGAAAACTCTTTGAATTTCTCAAAACTTTTAAACTTGTGCCTTATTAGTTACAAATAACCATATTGTGAGTAATCATTGATAAAGGTTATGAAGTAGACGGAATCCTCATGTGTCTTAGCACTCATTAGACCACATACATTGGAATGTATTATTTCTAAAGTACTAATGGTACGCTGATCCTTTCCTTTGAAAGGTTTCTTAGTCATCTTCCCTTTTAAACAAGGTTCGCATGAGCCATAGGTTTCCCATTCCACTAGGCCCAAGTCACTACATTAGTGTAACTTAGTTAAGCAAGTTTCATTTATACGGCCTAGACGATAATGTCATAAGTATGAGGATTTCTCATTATCTAATCTCGATTTCTTAACAATGTTCATATTTAGAATTTCAAGTTTAGTATCTAGAACATAAACGCCATCAACAGATATTCCACAAGCATAAAGAAAATTATCGCGTTGAATTTGACAATTATTATTAGAAAATAAAATCTCAAATCCCTTTGTTGCTAAATGCACAACAAAAATAATATTCTTATTGACAACAGGAATATACTAGGTACTGGTTAATCAAGATAGTAATTAAACATGCAATCATTGCAAGGAGGGATTACAAAACTTAAAATTAACGTATAGATCTCCTAAGCATGCCATGATTGATATAATCTAAGTTAAAATGTTCCATAGATGCTTTTATGTTTATAAAACATATAAAAATTGAAGCATTACTAGTTGATGCATGCTTTCTCTCTTTTGGTAGCGGTGTTCCCTTTGAGTAATTCGGTAGCACTTCGTTAGCATGAGCTTCCAAACCATGAGAGCCTATACGATTGATCAACACGGATCTTCACCGACCAAAACCTCATTGAGGAAGAACCCATTAGTAAACAGCAGCTACTAGATTGCTCGAAGACCAACCTAAAAACAAATTGAGAAGGATCACTTTAGTGAGAGCCTTCAAAAGAATTCTTCGATTGTTTGGAGAAACTCGTGAAGGATATTGCACAGCAAAAGAAGAAGAGAATGTCGAACTTAGAGAGAAAAGATGAGCTGAAGTATTTTCTGATTTATAAAAACAAAGAGAATGGAGGCCTATAAATGGGAAAAAGGGGAAGTGTTAGACTCCTCCTAAAAGTCTATGTGGGATGGGAATATTCCCATCCCATTTTGGGTTAGTCGCACAGGTCACTATAACCTACGGTTGCTGTGACAAGGTAAGCACTAACGAGCTTACCTTGTTCAACAAGCTAGACTTGCGGGCCTTCCCATAAGCCTAGCTTGCGGGCTTAAGCGCAGCCTGCAGCCCACTAGCGCACGCGAGCTATCCCTATGCACTAGCGGCCTGCGAGCCAAAAGGCTCGCAGATGAACATCCCATGTTGGTTTGGGGCCCACTCGCAATGGGAAAAATCCCTTGCTACGCTCCTTGCAATTTTCCCTATTTCTAATTTATTCTCTTTAATTATTTATTCAGTCCAACCAATAAATAATTCTTCTAACAAATTCGATAACTTGTATCTTTGACATACACCCAGTCTATAGGTTCTTCACTTAATCCGATAAAGGCCCAAAGTGTGTGACCTTATAGGATCCCAAAGTATTGAGCCGCTAGAGGTTAACCTAAACTTGGCTTCCCATTTGGGAACCTTTAGGCTCAATGTTTCGGACCGATATGGAACTCGATATCTCTAGATGATCAAATGGGCTTTCTAGAAAAGGTGTATGATCCCCCGATACTTAGAACATCACGTGCTTGTGACTTGATCTAGTTTTGCAGTAGTAACCAATACAATACATTCCTTCCATCAGGTTAAGTACCATATAGTCTATTGAGCTCGGATTAAGTGTTAGCTCATGTAATAACCGTAGCTATCCTGGAATTAGACTTGTTTAACTCGGCCATTATGTATCAAGATTGACTAGAAACCCATTCTATCAATCTTATACTCTGATCAGAGGTTTATGAATGTGTTATTTCAACAAGGGTCCCTAAGGTACATCTCCCATTATATCACTATATCACGAGCGATGGATCCCATCTTGACTACACAGCTTACCAACATGTGATCATTACTATACCCATAATCACCTGTGTCATCCTGATCGTCAGGCTATGAATAAGTATAACCCAAAGTATAGTAACTCCTACACAAGGTAACCGATATCTCAGGTCTAAGGATACTTGTGCTACTACTACAATAAGACATGACACCAACACATGGATATAGTTATTTTAGAGTGTTTTTCTTATAGCGGTCTCCAATGTATTACCCGAATACATTCATATGTTAACTCAATGTACCACCTTCAGCTCGTGAGATCGGTTGCTTGGATCTAATCGAAGGAGTAAACTTACAGATGCTAGTTTGTCCATTCCATTGATGTCCAGTCTCAATGAAACTATTACTATGGAAATTTAGACTATTCATAGTAACATGTATGTGCAGTTCTCACACCACATAGCTCCCACTATATCCTCGCACTTTTACGCTATGAAGTAGTCATGGTCTTTGTCTCATCAATGTGCATATACATATTATATGTTATACATATATGAAACCATCGAGATACATTAATAAACAAAAAGCACTGATAAGCAACAAAGATGCCTAATTATTATTAATAATAATTTGAAACAGTTTGTACATTATAACTACTAAAGATATATTGCCCTACTAGCCTCTAGGGCATACATCATGTCTAACAATCTCCCACTTGCACTAGAGCCAATTACCCATGTACCTTAATCCATTCTCGTTAACATGCTAGTCAAGTTTAACTTGAGTCAATGGATTAGTTAGCCCATCTGCTAGATTTTGATACGTTGGGATGTAATCCAAGTTTATATCTTTCTTGGCTACTATCTCTTGAATGAGATGGTATTTTCTGAGTACATGTCTGTTATTTTAATGAGACAGCGGTTCCTTTGCTTGAGCAATAGCCCTATTGTTATTGCAATAGACAATTATTGGATTTATAATGCTGGATACCACACTAAGATCACTAATAAATCTCTTAAGCCAGACAGCTTGGTTAGGCTCTTTTGAAGCAGCTATGTACTCAGATTCCGTGATTGAATCTGTAGTAGTATCCTATTTGAAACTTTTCCAAACAACTGCCCCTCTATTTATCATTAACACATAACCTGACCATGATTTATAATCATCCCTTTCAGATTGAAAACTCAAGTCGATGTATCCCTTCAAAGTGAGATCATCTTCTCCATATACTAAAAACATAACCTTAGTCCTACGTAAGTACTTGAGGATAGTTTTAACGACCATCTTGTGCTTCTCACCTGGGTTAGATTGAAACTGCCCGTGACGCTCAACTCATGTGAGACTTCAGGGTGAATGCATACAATAGCATACGTGATGGATATCGGTGAGGCATAGGGTATTCATTCATGCCTAGTCTCTCCTCTTGTGTTCTTGGACACTCAGATTTAGAAAGGTTAATTTTGTGAGACATTGAGAGATAACCCTTTCTTTAAATCTAGCCAAAACCTTGTCTATATATATACTTTGTGAAAGACCTAGCAGCCTTTTAGATCTATCTCTGTAAATCTTAATAATAAGTATAAAAGCTGCTTCTCCAAGGTCTTTCATGGAGAATTACTTTGACGACCATGACTTAACTGTCTGAAGAATTGGTATCATTTCCTATTAATAATATGTCATCTATATATAATACAAGGAAATCGATCGCACTCCCACTAGCCTTCTTATATACACAGGGCTCATTAGCATTTGACATAATACAAATTTCTAGGATTATCTTGTCTAACCTAATATTCCAACTTCTTGATGATTGCTTAAGTCCATAAATTCACTTCTACAACTTGCATACCTTAGAGCCATCTTTTGATTTAAAACCCTTAGATTGTGCCATATGCACATCCCTGTCCAGATTCTCGTTAAGGAATATTATCTTCACATCCATCTGCCAAATCTCATAATCGTAATGAGTGGTGATGTCAAGGAGTATCTTGGTAGACTTTAGCATGGCCACCAGTGAGAAGGTCTCATCATAATCAATTCCTTCTTTTTTACTGTACCCTTTTGCAACCAACCATACTATATACGTAAATATGTTACCGTCCATGTCAGTTTTCTTCTTGAAAACCCACTTGCATCCTATGGGCCTAATCCCACTTAGAGCATCAATCAAGCTCCAGACTTGATTTTCATACATGAAGTCCATCTCCGATCTCATGGCTAAAAGCCATTTATCACATTTTGAGTCTTTCATTGCCTCCTTGAAAGTCATAGGATAATCATCTTCCATAAGGAAGATATGTTTATCATTAGTGATGAGAAACCCGTATCGTTAGGGAGTGATTGGAACCCAGCTTGACGTATGCCATGTCAGTGTTATAATGGGCCATTCCATGCTTACACTATCTTGTGTAATAGGTGTAGGTATAATCAGTTGACTGTCTGTTTGATCTTCTTGAGTGCCTAACTCAGGATTGCTCCCACTAGCTTTCTCAAGTATATGGTCCTTCTCAAGGAATTGAGCATTTCTGGAAACAAGGACTTTTTGTTCCTTGGGATCATAAAAGGCATACCCTATAGTCTCCTTAGGGTAATCTACAAATAGACATCTAATAGACATAGCATTTAATATATGAACTTATCCTTTTTACATAAGCAAGATATCCCCAATCTCTCAAGTGAGAAAGAGTGGGTTTCTTATCATACCATAACTCGTACGGAGTTTGATCAACTGATTTAGAGAGCACTCTGTTTAGAATTAAACTGCTCTCTCAAGTGCATAATCCCAAAAGGATCTCTTGAGTTTTGCTTGGCTCATCATGGACCGAACCATATCAATTAAGCTTCGATTTCTCCTTTCTGACACTCCATTGTGTCGGGGTGTATAAGGAGGTGTCCACTGGGATAAAATACCATTATCCCTTAGATAATCCTGAAACTCTTTACTTATGTATTGACCACCTCGATCCGATAGAAGGGTCTTGATAATTTTCCCAAGCTATTTCTCTACTTCAGTTTTGAATTCTTTGAATCTATCATAACTTTTAGACTTGTGCCTCATAAGGTACAAATAACCATATCGTGAGTAATTGTCGATAAAGGTCATGAAGTAGATGAAACCCTCATATGTCTTAACACTAATTGGACCACATACATCAGAATGTATTATTTTCGAAGTACTAGCGGCACGCTGACCCTTTCCTTTGAAAGGTTTCTTATCCAACTTCCCTTTTAAACAAAGTTCGCACGCGCCATAGGAAACCCATTCTATTGGGCCTAAGTCTCCACATTTGTGTAACTTAGTTAAGCGATTCTCATTTATGTGGCCTAGACGACAATGCCATAAGTATAAGGAGTTCTCATTATCTAATCTTGATTTCTTAACAGTGTTCATATTTTGAATTTTAGTTTTAGTATCTAGAACGTATATGCCATCCACAGATATTCCACAAGCATAAAGAATATTATCATGTTGAATTTGACATTTATTATTAAAAAATGAACTTTCAAATCCTTCTATTGCTAAACGCGTAACAAAAATAATATTCTTAGTGATAGCATGAATATAATAACAATTATTCAAAACTAAAACAAGGCCACCAGGCAAACGATGGCTATATGTCCCTACAGCTATCGCAGCAACACGTGCTCCATTTCCAACTCTTAAGTCCATTTCCCTCTTTGCAAGCCTCCTACTGTTCTGCAATCCCTACACAAAAGTACATATATGAGTACCACAATTAGTATCTAGTACCCATGTAGACTCATTGGGAACTATAGAGAAACTCTCTATCATGAACATACCTGAAGTAGATGCCTCACTTAGCTTCTTCTTCACTTGTTTAGAAATCTGAGCTTCTAACCCATGTTTCATTTTAGCACTTTTCATGAGTCTTCTCTTAACCTTGAAAGCTCTAGACTTTCTTATCTTATTCTTAATTTTATTTCTAAACTATATATCATATTATTTTAACAGGTCCACCATTTTAGAAAAATTACAACGATCATTGATGCCATAAAAATCTGTTTTGAAATTGTCATACCTAAGAGGTAGACCTTTCAATACAATCTATTTCAAGGCTTCTTTATCATAAGTAATTCCCATTTTCCTTAACTATTCAGATTTATCATAAATAGTCATGTCAAACTCAAATACTGAGGTGTCAGCCCCTAGACTTGCAGATAGCATGAATGTTTCAGATTCATCCATCATTAAAAGTTACACAATCATAGTCTCTAAGTACATATTCTTGCAAAGATCCCTGTACCTTGGAAAGATAGTGTTGACCATGAAGTTCTTTGCGAAATCACAGTCCCTTTTATGCTTCACGTACTTATCAATTTGATAAATAAATGGATCCTCTTTAGGGAGTTCGGGATATGGATTATCTTATACATAATCTAGACAAAGGCTCTTTAGGAACCTTGTCACACACTCGAACCACTCATGAAAGTTTTCTCCTTTGTAAAACTTATTGTCAATCGGATGCATTATCAGCATTACTGTTCTTTATTCAACCAAGATATAAAATAGAATTTGTTTAGACATTAGTTTATGTACATCTATTTAATATAAGGTCTTTTATAGATCACATAATTCCTACTATTTTCTTGACATTTATATAACCCCTTCTAGAAAAATTCGAGAAATTTGGTCAAACCAATTTTCCTTAGTAGATAGCATCCATAGCCACTCATCATGACCCCCACTATAGCAGGACAAGTCACAAGAAGATAACCATGGTTGGAAACCATCCATTTGCATCTCTTGCAATTGCTAATCCATTGGAGTTCTCTTTCTCGAGATGTGAGTTCCCAATTGTACAAATCCTCAAATTTGTCTTCAATTCGGCATTAGCTCCAATAATATGGACAACTAACCCTTTTTAGTTAGGGCTTTAACCCCATCTAGTCTCATGATCAAAGCCATGTTAAAGGAAAGCATATTGTACATGTTCTTACATCCATTAATAAGGTTTATATCATGACTTATGACTGGAAAACTATTACTTCCTTAATATTGTTGTAGGGATTTCATTGGTGCTACTGATCTCGCCCTAGTCTAGGTCTTATATGATGGTTATGATTATGAAATAATAATTCTAGGTTATTAGGAATTATTAACTCTAAGGGAACATGCTCTGGACTGGTATATCATAATCATTCCATTATGCCAAGACTCCACATAGCATGCAAAGAAAACAAGGTCCATGTTTAAAATCTTGCACCTATGTCTATAAGTTTAAATTTAACAATTTAAACCATGTTTGTAAAATAATATACAGAATCTAATTCCCATATTAGAAATCGACTAAGTCATAAAAGTCCCTTGGGTACTATTGAATCTAATATCGATGTTAAGTTCCAGGTAGGAGAGGCCCTCTAAAAGTGAATGAGCAGCCTTGTTCAATCCTTGCCAAAATCACAACGGGCACTTCCATTCATTGTACCATGGATAATTATGATTTATAGATTTCGTTCTTTAATTAAGTGAAGTGTGGGATGACCCTCAATTAAAGCATTTACACATGTGGTAAAACATTGCTAATTTTATATGATAATCACCTAGACTAAGTTTGAGCAAAACCTTAATGTAGTTATCACATCATTTTCTATAACAGGAATTGAATCTTAAGTCATGCATAAAATACTTTAATCAATTCATAAAAATTCACATTTTAACATATTATTATCAATCATGCATAGCATAAGGAAGGATCTGATACCATTGTTGGTTAATTAAGACAGTAATTGAACATGCAATCATTGCAAGGCGGAATTTCAAAACTTAAAATTAACCTATAGATCTCCAAAGCACGCCATGATTGATATAATCTAAGTTAAAATGTTCCATAGGTCTCCTAATTCATGCATGCTTTCTCTCTTTTGGTAGTGGTGTTCCCTTTGAGTAATTTGGAAGCAATTCATTAGCACGAGCTTCCAAACTTGGAGAGCCTCTACGATTGATCCACATGGATCTTCACCAACCAAAACCTCGATGAGAAAGAATCCATTAGTAAATAGTAGCTGCTAGACTGCTCGAAGACCAACTTGAAAATAAATTAAGAAGGCTCACTTTAGAGAGAGCCTTCAAAAGAATTCTTCGATTATTTGGAGAAACTCGTGAAGGATCTTGCACAACAAAAGAAGAAAAGAATGTCGAACTTAGAGAGAAAAGCTGAGCTGAAGTATTTTTGGATTTATAAAAACAAGAGAATGGAGGCTTATATATAGGAAAATAGGGGAGGGTAAGACTCCCCCGAAAAGTCAATGTGGGATGGGAATATTCCCATCCCACATCAGGTTGGCCACGCGGGTAACGATGACCCGCGGGCCAACACGCTGGTTACTATCACAAGGCAAGCTCTAAGAGGCTTGCCTTGTGCCGCAAGCTATACTTAAGGGCCTTCCTGTAAGCCTAGCTAGCGAGCTTGCGAAAAAACTATGCGCTACCTTATGTAGTGCTTGCGGAGCTGCAGCTCGCTAGCGCTAGCAGCCCGTGAGCCTTTCGGCTCGCATGGTAGCTGTTCACAAGATTTTGGCTATACTCATTCTGAAAGGCTTATCCTCGACAACAGTGCCAAAAACTTATTCCACACTTTTCTACTGATAATAAAAAAGTTCTAAATATGAACAGGTGTTGTCAGTACCGCTTATCAAATAGAAAAATGATGATAACAGCAAGTATAGAATTGCGATGTAGTTTTAAAAGATATTGATCCCACAAGGAAGGAATTCGGTTCTAAGGACCAACTAGAGTTATGGAACAAAAGAAATAAGATAAATTGTATGGTTTGGATGAGATATTGATAAATAGATGGATGCATGAACAGATTAGAGAAGATGTAAACTATATACATATTCCCTAAGAACAAGTATAGTAGAGAAAAACATGCAAAATCATGAAGAATATTTCATACACTAGATAACTTTAACAAACACGATTCTAGACGCCTAAATATTCAATAATTCACAGCAGAGAAACACATGAAATGACTTTTCTAAATCTAGGGTAAACAAATTATGACACTTATAAAAACCTGGATAACAATGATACTATGCTTAGTACGGGTCGCTCTCACATAGCCATATTTAGCAAGTTACCACTCCAAAAATGTTGGCTCACTAAACAGCATTATAATCACGGATCCAATGATTATATATAATCTTGTTAACCCCGAAATCACTCTTAAAGTTAACTGAAAGCATATAACTTCATTAATAGAAATGACGTAAGATGAAATACTCGTTATGATACAAAGACATATCATAAACTTCGAAATAGAAAGTATAAGAAGAAAACAAAGTAAATTTGTAAGGTATGCAAGTGAAAGCTAAAGTTAATCAAACCGTATCCACTCTTTAATGGGAGTCGTCAATTCCCGCAATTCCTGCATCTACTTTGAATTCGGTCTCAACTCATATAGAACCTTCGCTAGGATGCTATTCTTTGTGAATATCGAACTAATGAATGTTGATGAATAGAAAATTTTATTGATAAGTTCTTTGCAATTACACGCATACAACAATTGCACGAATTTGTGGAGAAATCTAGTGATCGAAATAAGAATCGAATTTACATTTTTCTCACTAACACTTTGAATGTAGCGAAATCTATACAATTTTCACTCTCTATCTATGCATACATGTTTTCTTCATCTATTCCCCATGCATCATTACCCACAAAATTGGTTGGTTCGGGACTCTATTTATAGTGTGCGAAGGGTTGCATCTATCAAAATGAAGAGTTTTGTCCATTGGCGAAGGGTTGCATCACTTCAGTATGATTGGATGCAAGGTTTCATCTTCATCTTCAATGGAAAGGCACCTTTTTCATGATTGGATTACTTCCAAGCAGTGTCTTTTCGTCTAGTGGTTGATGATAAGTGTATAATTACACTTATTATCATTATAATTTTATACAATAAACACTATAGTTTTAGTCATTTTTATACTTCATATAGAAGATTTCACGTGGTATGTAGTTATTTTTTATGCAAATGCAGATACTAGGTAAATCTTGGGAGTAAAATGAGCTAAAGTGGAATTCTATGAAAAAAAGAGTGAAAAAGGTGCAAAAAGATGCATGGAACTTAAAGATTTAGCTTAGGATCGAAGCTGTCGAAGATCGGTGAAGTTACAAGAAGAATTCTTAGTAAAACTCAATTCATGGTCGCGACAATCATTTGCGGTCGTGACTTGCTTACTTCAGAATCAGAAGATTACCAACAAAGATTCACGGTCACAACATGTACATCACGGTCGCGACATGGATAGTTTTCTAGTATTATCTTCTTAATTACCAACCACCAGATAAGCATAAACAACCGCCATCAACCGCCATCAACTACCAACGAACAAACACTTATCAGGAGTCAACCAATCATGAAAAGGTGCCTATCCATTGTGGATTGAATCAAAGCCTCTCAACCAATCACATTGAAGAGAAGCAATCTTTCACCAATGGATGTGACTCTTTGTTTGGATAGACGCGACCCTTCAAACTCTATAAATAGGGCTCCAAATCTCACAAATTTCATGGTGCATGGTGTGCATTCAAGAAATACACCACCAGAGAGGAGACTATTAGAGTGCAATTAGAGAGAGATATAGTGAGGATAGATAGAGAGTTCGCTATGTTCTTAAGTGTTAGTGAGAAAATGTTTAAGTGATTCGAATCCTTGTTTCAATCACTAGATTTCTCTATATTCTCAAGCGATTATTGTATAAGTGTACTTGCAAATCACTTATCAATAAAAGTTTTCATTCTTCAATATTCATTTGTTCGATCTTCGCAAAGAATAGCATCCTAGCAGAGATTCTGCACGGGCCGAGACCGAATTCAAAGCAGACGCAGGAATTGCGGGAATTGAAGACTCCCATTAAAGAGTGGATACGGTTTGATCAACTTTAGCTTTCACTTGCATACCTTACAACTTTGCTTTGCTTTCTACTTATACTTTCTATTTCGAAGTTTATGATATATCTATGCGTTATAATGCATATTTCGTGCTAAGTCTTTTATGTTAATCAAGTTATATGCATTGGCGTTAATTTTAAGAGTAGTTTCGGGGTTAACAATATCGTGTATAATCACTGGATCTGTGATATAATGCTGTTTAGTGAGCAAACATTTTTGGAATGGTAACTTGCTAAATGTGGCTATGTGAGAGCGACCTGTACTA
>CATIWQ010396539.1:0-20055 GCA_949673415.1 Euphorbia schlechtendalii
GAGTATTTTCCTTGTTTTCGACCTCATACACGTTACCCTATTCGGGAAGGACAAGCTAGGGCGATGTCGTGGGCACCCCGTCTAGAGGGCAAGGGTGTCCGTTTGGATGCTTTGCGAATGCGCATCGATCAGATGACTACAATTGAGGTACAAATGAATTTTTATTTAGCTTTTAATGTGTTTCAGATCATTGATTTTACTATCGCGCAGGTTAGGTGGCTTCCGTATGGTCCTAATCCTAGTCAAGCTGTTCCGCGGACCTTGTACACAGGCTGGATTCAATATTGTGACATTATTGAGCCGTACATGCCTTGGAGGGTGCTGCGGCAGTTAGGATATGTGCAGATTCCCCCAATGCCTATATTGACACCATAAAAAGCTTGCAGACCGTGGAACAACATTTCGTACAAGATCGAGCATCCATTATGCGTGGTGAAGGATACATGGGCTACTTTTCCAATAATGGGTTGTATGTCTGTTGCACATTTTCAGGTTGTTGATCAAGACCTAGGTGCATCTACTCCTGAGTACCTTGGGTGGTATGAGCAACATTCACATCCTTACCTTATCAACGTGGAGAGAAATGATGTTGGACATCCTCGATCTAACAGTGATTACGTAAGTAATTTTATTCGTTTACAAGTTATTTAATTTTTTTTATAGTTAAGTAATAATTGTTTTGTATTGTAAATGTTCTTGTAGTGGGTGAACCAATTTGTAAATGGTTATCGGAGGTCGGTTACAATAATGGGTGCAAATGGATATCCGGAGTATAACGAAATGGTGACAGAATTTGAAGGATTTCTGAGGGAATGGAATGAATCATAGTGATTTATTATGTATCTTTTATTTTATATAATTTCTGACAAGTTATTTTTTTAAACATTTTGGTACTGAATTTTAATTGTTCTCGTAATTGCATTATTATTATTTTTTAACATTTTGGTACTGAGATTTGTACTTATATTTTAATATTATGAACTTTGCATTTTATTATGTTCATGGAATTTATCAGTCATAAAATATATTTCCGTAGTCAAATTTTATATTTTCAGTTAAAATTTCAGAATAAAATTTTTTCCCTCCCTTAGCCTGGCCGGAATAAAATTCCAGCCAGTTTTACACTCCGGCCGGCCACTTGGCTGGCCGGAATAGTATACCGGCCAAGTGTAAAACTGGCCGGAATAAAATTCCGGCCAACCTCATTATTGGTCGAAATTTTATTTCGGCCGTAATAGAGTTAGGCCGGAATTTTATTTCAGCTTTTAACTCGTTTGTCCGGAATAAAATTCCGGCTGGCAACTTGGCTGGCCGGAATAGTATTCCGGCCAAATGTGAATTTGGCCGGAATTTATGGGCCAAAATTTTATTTCGGCCATAATATATTTAGGCCGGAATTTTATTTCGGCTCTTAATTCCGTTGGCCGGAATAAAATTTCGGCCGGCAACTGGGCTGGCTGGAAAATCCGGTCAGTCAATATACAGTCGCCGGAATTGACAATCCGGCGAGGGGTGAAAGAAAAATTTTTTGGCTTCGGGGGTATTTTTGTTTCTTGGACGGGCGACGCGAAGTAAAAACGGGTGACGCGTAGTAACTCCCTAATTCAATATGAGATAGATTTCTAAGAGTTAGGATTCTTGAGGTAAGTAGAAATTTGTACAATTGAAGTCTTATTCATAATAATTAGAGTTAGTTAGACATAGTTAGGCTGTTAGAAGGTTTGATTATGTTATGTATTGAAAGATTAAAGCTGATTATTTGTAGATGGAGCTATTGAAAGCCATGGAAAAGGAAAAGAGGTGGATGAAATCAAGTAAAGGGTTTTGAATGGTTAGTGTATGCTAATTTCAATTTCATATGCATGGCTGAATTTTTTTTCAGATTTGAGTAGTGTTGATTAATTCTGTGTTTTCTCTTGATATAAAATATGGATTTGAATGATTCATGATTTCATAGATTCACAAGACATTTTTACAAATATTTGTAGAAGAAAGGTCTATAAATTTCGTTCAACTACTAGGTTGAAATTCGGGGTCAAGTCGATAACCCGAATCTGTTTTTCTGAATTTCCAAACTTCACATAGTTGAGTAATTTGAGCATAACTTGAGCTATATAGATCGAATTTGCATGATTTTTGTGGCATTAGAAAGCCAATATATGCGCCTAACACTATGATTATAGGAAATAGATTTGTGAATCCTGTGCTTTTGTGTACTTTTGTACCTCACAATTTGAGTCCTGAAATCGGTTTTTGGAATTGATTTGTTTAAGTATAGTGTGTTTAAATGGGTATATCTTAAAGTATATTGCTCGAAATTAAATACAGTAAAGATTAGATATAGGCGAACATATTATGATTCGGGCTTCGGGCTTGACCGATATTGTGATATTGATATTATTTTTATTGTTATTGAAGCTTTAGCTAAGGGCATGTCCCGTAAATGTTAATATATTGATATTGTGAAGACTTGATATTGAAACTTCAGATTCAGGCTTGTCCGCCCCCGTACCTATTGCCATTATTCATTTCTTAGTTTACTTTGGGAAAACATATGATTTCAAGTTCGAATAATTTGATATAATTTTGATTATTGTTGATTGAGATTTATAAAAATTGGTTGTGTTTTCCTTATACAATTTGTCAAATGAAAATTGGAATAGCTTTATATTTATCTCTTATTATATTTAAATACTATCTTTTATAAAGTTAATAATGTATTTCATTTGATAGCATTTTTGAGTTGAAACTAGTATACATAATTAAGCAAATTGCTTAGCGTGTAGTTGATTTCTTCACATAGATTTTCATGTTGTAGATAGCTTGGACCAAAGTGGAGAAGTCAAATAAATAGGTGCGAGCTGAGATAGCTTTTTGAGGTGGTTTAATATTTGAACCTATTTTGTGGTATTGTAATATAAAAGGTACTGATTAATTGAGACAATAATTGAACATGCAAATTTGCAAGGCTGAACTCTACAACTTAAAATTAACCCTAAAGGATCTCCTAAGTATGCCATGATTGATATCATCTAATTTGAAACATTCCATAGATGCTAATAGGTTTATAATACTTATTAAAAGAAACCTAGCATCTATGTTAAGAGCATTACCATTTGATGTGTCTTTCTTTGGTGCGGCGTTCCCTTAGAGCAATTTGGCAGAACTCCGTTAGCACTAACTTCAAATCTATGACGGCCTCTACGATTGATCCACACAGATCTTCATTGACCAAAACCTCTCATTGAGGAAGAACCCGTTGGTAGACAACAGCTGCTAGACCGCTCAAAGACCAACTCGAAGATATTAATAGAGAAGGCTCACTTCAAAATAGGAATAGCCTTTTGAAGAATTCTTGTGATGTTGGAGAAACTCGTGGAGGATCTGGCAAAAATCTTGTGAAGAAAAGATGTCGAACTTAGAAAGAAAGGCTAAGCTAAAGTGTTGGAAAAAGTAGAAGGGAGGCCATTATTTATAGTGGGAGGGGAGTTTAAAAATTCCCTCAAAAACCAATGTGGGATGGGAAAAATCCCATCCCAACCGTGGTTCAAAGCGCGAAGCTCTGGCTCCTTGTGGATCGACCCGCGCACATAGAACACTTATGCGCCGGCTTGCCTTACCCCGCAAGCTGAGCTTGCAGGCTGTCCCGCAAGCCCAGCTTGTAGGCATGCGCAAGTACTGCCAAAGGCAGCGCTTGCGTGCCTGTTGCATGCTAGCATGCACTGGCCCAGTGCTAGTGCACGCTAGTGGCCCGTGACCAAATTTTACTCACGGGGCAGCCCCATAAGCCCCACCCATGAACAACCCTTGTTCGTGGAGCCCATTCTCAATGGGAAAAATCTCTTACTAAGCTCCGTGCAGTTTTTCCCAAAATTCTACTTAATCCTTTTATTTATTAATTTGGTCCAACCACTTAATAATTAATCTAACGACTTCGACAACCATAATATTCTCAGTATAGACCTAGTCTATAGGTTCTTTACTTAGTTTAGTAACGACCCAAAGTGTGTAACCTCATAGGATCCCAAAATTTAGAGCTGCTAAAAGTTAACATAAACTTGGTTTCCCATCCGGGAACATTTGGGCTCAATGTTCAAGATCGATATGGATCCCGATAATTCTAAACAATTAAATGGGCTATCTATCAAAGGCATATGATCCCCCGATACTTGGAATGTCACATGCTTGTGACTTGATTCGGTTCTGCAATAGTAACCAATACAATATACTCCTTCCATCAGGTTAAGTACCATCCAATTTATTGAGAGTTAACTCATGTAATAGCTGTAGCTATCCTGAAATTAGACATGTTCACGAAGAACACAACTTGCCATAATGTATCAAGATTGACTAGAAACCTGTTATATCAATCTTATACTCTGATCAAAGGTTTATGAGTGTGTCTCTTCAATAAGAGTCCTTAAGGTACATCTCCCATTGTATCAATATATCAAGAGCGATGGATCCCATCTTGACTACTCGGCTTACCAATATGTGATCATCACTATATACCCGTAATCACCTGTATCATCCTGATCGACAGGGTATGAATAAGTATGACCCAAAGTATAGCAACTCCTACACCAGGTAACCAATATATCAGGTCCGAGGATACTTGTACTGCTATTTCAATAAGACATGACACCAACACATGGATATATTTATTTCCGAGTGTCTGTGTTATAGCGATCTCTAATGTATTACCCGAATCCATTCATGTGTTAACTCAAGGTACCACCTTCAGCTTGTGAGATTGGCTACTTGGATCTAATCCAAGGAGTAAGCCTACATATGCTGGTCTGTCCACTTCATTGACGTCCAGTCTTAATGAAACTATTACTAAGGATATTTAGACTATTCATAGTAACATGTATGTGGAGTTCTCACACCACATAGCGCCACTATGTGCTTGCACTTTTACACTGTGAAGTAGTTAGGGATTTTATCTTATTAATGCACATATTTAATACCACATATATATGATACTAGCGAGATTCATAAATTAAACAAACACTGATAAATCACAAAGATGCCTTTATTATTATTAATAATAATCTGAAACTGTTTGTACATTATAATTAATTAAGATATATTGCCCTAATTGCCTCTAGGGCATACATCATAACTAACAATCTCCCACTTGCACTAGAGCCAATTGCCCATAGTGCTTCATGCCATATTCGTTAACATGTTGGTCATGCTTAAACTGAGTCAATGGCTTTGTTAGCCCATCCACTAGATTCTAGTCCGTTGGAATGTATTCTAAGCTTATATCCTTTCTCGCTACTATTTCCTGAATGAGATGGTATTTTCAATGTACATGTCCATTTCTCTGACAAGACCGTGGTTCCCTTTCTTGAGAAATAGCCCCATTGTTATCATAATAGATCGCTATTAGATTTACAATGCTAGATACCACACCGAGATCACTAATAAATCTCTTAAGCTAGACAGCTTGCTTACATACTTCTGAAGTAGTGGTTGAATCGGTAGTAGTATCCTGTTTTAAACTTTTCTAAACAACTGCCACCATTTAACATAAAAACATATCCCGATTGGGACTTCTAATCATCCCTGTCAGACTGAAAACTTATGTCAATGTATCCCTTCACAGAGAGATCACCTCCTCCATATACCAAAAACATATGCTTAGTTCTACGCAAGTACTTGAGGATAGTTTTAAAGGTCATCTAGTGCTTCTCATCAGGATCAGATTGAAATCTGCTCATAATACTCAATGCATGTGAGACTTCAGGCCGAGTGCATACCATAGCATACATGATGGATCCTATTGTTGAAGCATAGGGTATACCATTCATGTGCAGTCTCTCCTTTTGTGTTCTTGGACACTCAAATTTAGAAAGGTTAATCCCGTGAAACAATGGGAGATAACCCTTTCTTGACTGCTTAAGGTTAAATCTAGCAAAAACCTTGCCTATGTATATACTTTGAGAAAGACCTAACAACCTTCTAGATCTATCTTGGTAGATCTTTATACCAAGTATAAAATCTGCTTCTCCAAGGTCTTTTATGGAGAACTTCTTTGACAACCCTGACTTTATTGTTTGAAGAAAAGGAACATCATTTTCTTATTAGTTATATGTCATCGACATAAAATACAATGAAAATTATCACACTCACACTAGCCTTTTTATATACACAGGGCTCATTAGCATTTGACATAAAACCAATTTCTCATATTTTTCATCAAACCTAATATTCCAACTCCTTAATGCTTGCTTAAGTCCGTAAATGGACTTCTACAACTTGAATACCATGAACCATCCTTGGATTTAAAACCCTCAGGTTGTGTCATATACACATCCCAATCTAGATTTTAATTAAGGAATGTTGTTTTTACATCCATCTACCAGATCTCATAATCTTAATGAACGATAATGGTAAGGAGTATTCTGATAGACTTTAGCATGGCCACTGATGAAATGTTTTCCTCATAGTCAATGCCTTCTTTTTTACTATAACCTCTTGCAACCAACCTTGCTTTATAGGTAATTACATTACCATCCATGTCAGTCTTCTTCTTTAAAACCCACTTGTATCCTATGTGCTTAATCCCACTTGGAGAATCAACCAAGTTCCAAACTTGATTTTCATACATGGAGTCCATCTCTGACCTTATGGCTGTAAAACATTTGTCAGACTCTAAGCCTTCCATTGCCTCCTTCAAAGTCTTGGGCTCATCATCTTCCATTAGGAAGAGATGTTTATCATCAATGATAAGAAAATAGTATCTCTCGGGAGTGATTGGAGCCTATCCTGATCTACGTAATGTCGGTGTTATAATAGGTTGTTCAATGCTTACACTTTCTTATGTAAGGAATAATCAGTTGATTGTTTATTTGATCTTCTTGAGTGCCTAACTCAAGATTGCTCCCAATAGCTTTTGCAAGTATATACTCCTCGAGGAATTGAGCATTTCTAGAAACAAGTACCTTTTGTTCCTTGGGATCATAAAAGGTATAACCCATAGTCTCCTTAGGGTAACCTACAAACAAACACCTGTCAGACTTAGCACCCAACTTATTTGAACTTGTCCTCTTTACATAAGCAGGACATCCCCAAACTCTCAGGTGAGAAAGACCTAGTTTCTTACCATACCACAATTCTTATGGTGTTTGATCAATTGATTTGGAGAGCACACTATTTAGAATATAAACTACGCTCTCAAGTGCATAAACCCAAAAGAATTTCTTGAGTTCTACTTGGCTCATCATGGACCGAACCATATCAAGTAGGGTTTGATTTCTCCATTCTGACACTCCATTGTGTTGGGGTGTATAAAGAGGTGTCCATTAGGATAAAATACCATTATCCCTTAGATAATCCTGAAACTCTTGGCTTAAGTATTCTCCACCTCGATTAGATAGAAGGGTCTTGATACCTTTCCCAAGTTTCTCTACTTCGATTCATTATGTATGCCCTAGAGGCAATTAGGGATATATCTTAATTATTTATAATATACAAATGGTTTTGGATTATTATTAATAATAATTAAGGAATCTTTGTTATTTATCAGTGCTTTTAATTATGTATCTCGCTGGTACCATATATGTATAGTATTATATATATGCATATTGATAAGATAAATTCTAAGACTACTTCATAGCGTAAAAGTGCGAGGACATAGTGGGAGCTATGTGGAGTGAGAACCGCACATTTGTGTTACTATTAATAGTCTAAATATCCCTAGTCATAGTTTCATTGAGACTGGACATCAATGAAGCAGACAAACTAGCATGTGTAGGCTTACTCCTTAGATTAGATCCAAGCATCCGATCTCACAAGCTGAAGGTGGTACCTTGAGTTAACACATGAATGTATTCGGGTAATACATTAGAGACCGTTATAAGACACACACTTGAAAATTATTATATCCATGTGTTAGCGTCATGTCTTATTGCAGTGGCAGTACAAGTATCCTCAGACCTGAGATACTGGTTACCTTATGTAGGAGTTACTATACTTTTGGTCATACTTATTCATACCTTGGTTATTAGGATGACACGGGTGACTATGGGTATAGTGATGATCACATGTTGGTAAGCCGAGTAGTCAATATGGGATCCATCACTCCTGATATAGTGACATAATGGGAGATGTACCCTAGGGCCCCTTGTTGAAGAGACACACTTATAAACCTCTGAGCAGAGTATAAGATTCATAGAATGGGTTTCTAATCAATCTTGATACATTATGGTGAGTGGTGTTTTTCATGAACAAGTCTAATTCCAGGATAGCTGCGGCTATTACATGAGCTAACACTTAATCCGAGCTCAATAAACTAGATGGTACTTAACATGATGGAAGTAGTGTATTATATTAATTACTACTACAGAACAAGATCAAATCACAGGCACATGATGTTCTAAGTATCGGGGGATCATATGCCTTTGCTAGAAAGCCCATTTGATTGTCTTGAGTTATCAGGTTCCATGTCGATCTGGAATACTAAGCCTAAAGGTTTCTGGATGGGAAGCCAAGTTTAGGTTAACCTGTAACTTCTCTATACTTCGAGATCCTATGAGGTCACACACTTTGGGTCTTTATCGGACTAAGTAAAGAACCTATGAACTAGGTCTATGCTGAAAAAGTTTGGTTGTCGAATTCGTTAGAAGAATTATTAATTAGTTAGACCAAATTAATAATTAAAGGGAATAAAAGAGAAAATAGGGAAAAATTATAGCGGAGCGAGGGAATTTTTCCCCTTGCGAGTGGGTCCTAAACGAACATGGGATGTTTGGAGTGGGGCGTACGCGGTAGCCCCAGCAAACTGAAAAGCTCACAGGCCGCTAGCTAGCAGGGTAAGCCCCTGTGTGCTACCCATGGCAGCTCTTGCGCAGGCTTGCCATGCAAGCCCACAAGCTTGGGCTTGTAGGAAGGCCCATAAGCCCAAGCTTGCAGTACAAGCGGGCTTGCCTTGTGGAGGCTAGCACGTGGGTCAGCCCGCAGGTCCAAGGGACCAGCGTGGCTAACCCTATTGTGGGATATCCCACATAATTTTTTAGGGGGAGTCTGCCACTCACCCTTTCCCTCTAAATAAGCCTCCGCTCTCTCATTATTCCAAACTTCAACTCAACCTTTCTTTCTGAGTTCGACATCTCTTTCTTCGTGAGTTGTGCGAGATCCTCCACAAGTTTCTCTAAGAAACGAAGAATTATTCAAAAAGCTCTTTCTATTTTGAAGTGAGCCTTCTTAGTTTATAATTTCGGGTTGGTCTTCGAGCGGTCTAGCAGCTACTATCTACTAACGGGTTATACCTCAACTAGGTTTTGGTCGGTGAAGATCGTTGTGGATCAATCATAGAGGCTATCCTATTTTATAGGCTTGTCCTAACGGAGTTATGCTAAAATTCTCTAAGGGAACGCCACATCCAAAGAGAAAGAGAAGCATGCATCAACTAGTAATGGTCTAAACTTAGATACTAGGTATCTTTTATAAGTTTTATAAACCTATTGGCATCTATGAAACATTTCAACATAGCTTATATCAATCATGGCATGCTTAGGAGATCCTTTTAAGTTGATTTTAAGTTTTGAAATTCCGCCTTACAACATTGCATGTTCAATTATTATATTGATTAACCAACAATAGTAAGACAACCATGGTTGGAACCAGTCCATTTGCAACCCATGCAATTGCTAATCTATTTGAGTTCCCTTTCTTGAGTAACTAATTGTATGAATCCTCAAATATGTCTCCAATCTGGCATTAGCTCCGCTAACATGGACACATAACCCATTTTGGTTAAGGCATTAACTCCATCTAGTCTTATTACCACACATGTTAAGGGAAAGCATGTTGTACATGTCCTTACATCTGTTAATAAGGTTCGTATCATAACTTATGACAGGAAGATAATCTACCAGCTTAATATTGTTGTACGGATTTTATTGATGTAGCTGGTCTCGCCATAGTCTAAGTCTTATACGATGGATATTATTATGATAATAATAATCCTGAGCTATTTAGAATTATTAATCTAAGAGAACATGCTTAAGACTGGTAAAACATAATCATTCCATTATGCTAAAACTCCACATAGCATGCAAAACAAATAAGGTCCATGTTTAAGTTCTTGCACCTATGTCTATAAGTTTTAATTTAACAACTTAAACCACGTTTGTAAAACCATATGCGGAATCCAATTCCCATACTAGAAATCAACTAAGTCATAAAAGTCCCTTGGGTACACTTGAACCTAATACCGATGGAGATTTCCAGGTAGGAAAGGCCCCCTTAAAGTGAATGAGCAGTCAAGTCCAATCCTTGCCAAAATAACCACGAGCACTTTGATTCTTTGTACCACAGATAACTATGATTTAAATATTTTGTTCTTTAACTGAGTGAAGTATGGGACGACCCTCAATTTAAAACATTTACACGTATGGTAAAACATTGCTAATTTATATAATAATCACCAAGAATAAGTTTGAGCAAAACCTTAATCTATTTATCACATCATTTTCCATAACAGGAATTAAAACCTAAGTTATGCATATCATACTTTAATCAATTCATAGAAAATATCAATTTCAACATATTATAATCAATCATGCATAGCATAAGCAGGCAATGATAACACTACTGGTTAATTAAGATAGTAATTGAACATGCAAAGTTGCAAGATGGAATTTCAAAACTTAAAATTAACCCTAAAGGATCTCCTAAGCATGCCATGATTGATATAACGTAAGTTGAAACGTTCTATAGATGCTAATAGGTTTATAAAACTTATTAAAAGAAACATAGCATCTAAGTTAAGAGCATTACTAGTTGATGCGTGCCTCCCTTTGGTGCGGTGTTCCCTTAGAACAATTCGACAGAATTCCATTAGCACTAGCTTCCAATCTAAGATAGACTCTACGATTAATCCACATGGATGTTCACCAAACACATCCTCCCGTTGAGGAAGAACCCGTTGGTAGAAAACAACTGCTAGACCACTCGAAGAGTAACCAAAAAATACTAACTGAGAAGGCTCACTTCAAAATAGAAAGAGCCTTTTAAAGAATTCTTGCAACATTAGAGAAACTCATGGAGGATCTCGCAAAAATCTCGTGAAGAAAAGATGTCGAACTCATAAAGAAATGTTGAGCTGAAGTGTTGGAAAAAGAAGAGGGGAGGACACTATTTATAGTGGGAGGGGAGTTCAAAACTACCATCACAAACTAATGTGGGATCAACCAATGGGTCAGCATGCGAAGCTTCGGCTCCACGCAGGTCGACCAGCGTGCACAGCCCGCTTATGAAAGTTGTACGGTGGCTTACCTTCGCCGCAAGCCTAGATTGTAGGTCGCTAGCATGCAAGCGCTATGATAGGCAGTGCTTGTGGGCCTGCTACTGCTAGCATGCACTGGCCTAGTGCCAGCCTCGTAGGCCCCACCCATGAACAACCCATGTTCATGAACTCGCAATGGGAAAAATCCCTTGCTACGCTCCATTCAGTTTTTCCCAAAATTCTCCTTAATCCTTTTAATTATTAATGTGGGCCAACCAATTAATAATTCATCTAACAATTTGACATCCTTGATATTCTCGGCATATACCCAATTTATAAGTTCTTTACTTAGTCCGGTAAAGACCCAAAGTGTGTGACCTCATAGGATCATGAAGTATAGAGCTGCTAGAGGTTAACCTAAACTTGGCTTCCCATCCGGGAACCTTTAGGTTCAGTGTTCCAGACTGTTAAGTGTTTGGCACTTTTCTACTGATAAGTTTAATAACTTTTTCGCAAAGATTTTAGCTATATATTAATGGTGCCAAAAATTTGTTCACGTAAAGTATAGGTGTTGTCAATACCACTTATCAAGATAGAAAAATGATGATAACTGCAAGTATATAGTTGCGATATAGTTTTAAAAGATATCGATCCCATGGGGAAGGACCAGCTTTAAAGATCAACAAGGAAAATGGAATGAAGAAAATAAAATAAAATAATTTGAAGTTTTGGATAGGAGGATTAGAATGAAGAATGGATAGATATATGTATGGAAGATTAGAGATTCTAATATATAGATTTTCCTACGAAATATGTATAACAAAGAAAACATGCAAGTTCAACAAAGTTATTACGTTCACTAAACTAATCTAACATAATCGGTTCTAGACACTCAGATGTTCAATGATTCACCATAGAGCAACACATGAAATGACTTTTCTAAATCTAGCGCAAATGAATCAAGACAATTATATAAACCTGGACAACAATATTACTATGCTTAGTACTAGTCACTCTCACATAGCCACATTTAACAAGTTACCATTCCAAAAATGTTGGCTCACTAAACAGCGTTAAAATCACAGATCCAGTGATTATACACAATCTCGTTAACCCCGAAACTACTCTTAAATTTAACTCCAAAGCATATAACTTGATTAATATAAAAGACTTAACATGAAATGCACATTATGACACATAGGCATATCATAAACTTTGAAATAGAAAGTATAAGTAGAAAGCAAAGCAAAGTTGTAAGGTATGCATGTGAAAGCTAAAGTTGATCAAACCATATCCACTCGTTAATGGGAGTCGTCAATTCTCGCAATTCCTGTGTCTGCTTTGAATTCGGTCTTGGCCCGTACTGAATCTCCGCTAGGATGCTATTCTTTGTGAATATCGAACAAACGAATGTTGAAGAATGAAAACTTTTATTGATAAGTGATTTTCAAGTACACTTATACAACAATCACTCGAACACGTAGAGAAATCTAGTGATCGAAACAAGGATTCGAATCACTTAAACAATTTCTTGCTAACACTTATGAACGTAGAAAAAACTAAATATTTTTTCTCTCTATCTATGCACACACTATGCACTATACACCATCCCACACTCTTTACACTCCATTCCATGAAATTGGTGAGGATTGGAGCCCTATTTATAGAGTTCGAAGGGTTGTGTCTATCCATACGAAGATTTGTATCCATTGGTGAAAGATTGTATCACTTCATTGTGATTGGTTGAGAAGCTTTAATCTAATCCACAATAGATAGACACCTTTTCATGATTGGTTGACTTTTGATAGGTGCCTTCTCGTTGGTGGTTGATCGCTCTTATCTGGCGGTTGGTAGTTAAGAAGATGACCAGAAAACCATCGTAGTCATGACCGCGATATACAAGTCGCAACAGTGAATACTTTTCTAGTAACTTTCTATTCTAAAGTATACAAGTCACGATCGTGAATGATTGTCGCAACTGTGAATTGTGTTTTTCTTCAGAATTCTTCTTGTAACTTTACCGATCTTTGACAGCTTTGATTCTAAGCCAAATCTTTAAGTTCTATGTATCTTTTCGCACCTTTTTCATTCTTTTTACATAGAATTCCACTTTAGATCATTTTTCTCCCAAGATTTACCTAGTATCTGCATTTGCATAAAAAATAACTACATACCATGTGAATTCTTTTATATGAAGCACAAATGACTAAAACTATAGTGCTTAAAATTAATATGATAATAAGTGTAATTATACACTTATCAATGCTACAAGGCAAGCCTTAGCGGGCCTGCCTTGTGCCGCAAGCTGCGGCTTACGGGATTACGCGCAAGCGCTACCTTGCGGCAACGCTTGTTGCCTGTAGCCTACTAGCATGCTCGGGCTATCCCCTCAAGCTTGTTAATTCACAGGGCAGCATCACATACCCCACTTTGAACAACCCATGTTCGGTGTGGGGCCCACACAGAACCGGAAAAATTCCTTGCTCGCTTTATGCAACCTTTTCCCTATCTTTTCATTATTTCTCTTATTTATTAATTTGATTAAATCAATTAACAATTCTTCTCACTGATTTCTCAACTTGTATTTTCGGTACAGACCATGTCATAGGTTCTTTACATGGTCCGATAAAGACGCAAAGTGTGTGACCTCATAGGATCCCAAAGTATAGAGCCGCTAGAGGTTAACCTAAACTTGGCTTCCCACCTGGGAACCTTTAGGCTCAATGTTCCAGATTGTTATGGAATACGATATCTCTAGATAATCAAATGGGCTTTCTATCAAAGGTGTATGATCCCCGATACTTGGAACATCACGTACCTGTGACTTGATCTTGTTCTGCAGTAGTAACCAGTACAATACACTCCTTCCATCAAGTTAAATACCATCCAGTTTATTGAGCTCGAATTAATTATCAGCTCATGTAATAGCCGTAGCTATCCTGGAATTAGACTTGTTCACGAAGAACACCACTCAGCTATTTTGTATCATTATTGACTAGAAACCCATTCCATCAATCGTATACTCTGATTAGAGGTTTATGAGTGTCACTTCAATAAAGGCCCTAAGGTACATCTCCATTACATTACTATATCATAAGCTATGGATCCCATCTTGACTACACAGCTTACCAACTTGTGATCATCGATATACCCATAATCACCTGTGTCATCCTGATCGCCAAGGTATGAATAAGTATTACCCAAAGTATGGCAACTCCTACATAAGGTAACTGGTATCTTAGGTCTGAGGATACTCGTATTACTATTGCAATAAGACATAACACCAATCCGAGGAGTAAGCCTACACATGCTAGTCTATCTGCTCCATTGGTGTTCAATCTCAATGGAACTATGACTAGGGATATTTAGACTATTCATAATAACACGTATGTGCAGTTCTCACTCCACATAGCTCCCACTATTTCCTTGTACTTTTACACTATGAATTAGTCACGGACTTTGTTTCATTAATGCACATATACATATCCAAATATATATGATACCAGTGAGATACAATTAAAAAGAAGCACTGATAAGTAACAAAATACCTTTGATTGTTATTAATAATTCAAAACTATTTGTATGTTGTATTTAATAAAGACATATCACCCTCATTATAGGGCATACATCATGTCTAACAATATAAGTATTGTAAAGAAACCAACATATTTCATAGGTTGAGCTTTCCTTCTATTATTCTTTTTAAGAAAATTGAATGGTAATAGATTGGGAAGGGTACTCAAATCTGTTGGTGGTTACATAAGCTTGGAAAGTACTCACTTGTAACAACATGCTATCAAAAGCTTCTCCACTTGTTTAAAGGAGTTAACACTATTGGATTTAGACTCAAAAAAGGAATCCGGGGACTGGAGTAGGCTTTATCCAAACCAGGATAAAAATTAGGTGTTAAGTTTCTTTAATCAGCTTTATTTACTTTGTCAGTTTTACTTAGCATCAGCTTGACTAAAACTGAGTTCAGCTTAAGCTGTACACTTTGGTGTTTTTCATATTATTTTTTGCATAAAATTCAAATCATTCTTGTGAATTTGCTTAACTTAAATCAAAGTTTTAAGCAACTAAATTTAATCAACTCAAAGCCATCACCCCCTTGACCAATTAATCTAAGCCAACAAGACCAACACCGTCATTAGGGGAACCTAAAATGGCTTGGTAAACATAAAACTAGGTCAAAATGATTAAGGAAGTGCTTTATCTGGGAACTCAGGCCGGCAGCGGTAGTTGGGCCATCCTGGAGTTATACCAGAGACCTCACCCATGAACCAAATCATCGCACCTACTATCCAACCAATTGGGAGAAAATCAATAGATTCCTTTCTGGGAACAATTCATCCTTTCGAATACAACATACAATTCCTCGTTATACTACGCTCCCCAAGTGTGCACCCACCTGTGTCGGTCTCGGGTACAGGTTCCCATTTTTTGAAGGTATAATCCTTTCCTTTTTTAACCGACGCCGGTGACAAGATGGTCAAGGTGGCTTAACTTGCCGGGGGATGCCTTGTGAGGGTATGAACTGTGGAAAAGTTAGTTGATGCTTGCGAACGTGATTCTCTAAAGAGAAACTGAAGAAAAAGGGGATTAACTTGGCGATGATGGCCTAAACAACAATATAGGCATTGAGCTAATCCTCTACTCTATTACGAAGCAAACCCAATAATGCAAAAAACACAAGCAAAACACGCCAATAGTCTCCAAAAATTCAAAAGATTACCTCTCGAACGTGTATCCACTAGTTTGGGAGCTAGAGACGCCTTTGAGAAAAGTTGATTTTTTATTGATTTTATTGAAGAAAAGTTGAAGAAAAGGCAAAAGAAGGATTTTTGAGCAATTAAAACTCTAAATTTCAAGTTTTTTAGAGCTTTTGGAACCCTTAACTCACCCCAAAGAAAGAGTAGGCCTAGAAATACCAAGAAAAATGATGTAAGGGACACTTTCCAAGCTTTCTCAATAAAGAAGATGACTTTATCCTTTAAACCCAAGATTTTTGTGCCTTTTATCTCCAAAAGCCGATAAAAAAAGGAGGGTACAAAATGGTACAAATAGAGAGAATGAAACAAAAGTTGTTGGGGGAAGGAATCTTCTCGGTGCCTGAAATAGAAGTTGTTGGGGGAAAGAATCTTCCCGATGTGAGCACGGGATTTTGTACCAGCTCACGTGTTCGATGATGATGGCTTTTTCATTATTTTATCCTTGAATCACATAATTTTAAAGTAATCTAACATATCCGAATGGGAATCCTCCTCGTCTCTAATTTAGAAGGACGTTTTAGATAAAATTATTTAATTTTATTCAGAAATTAATTAACTAAATAAAAAATGCAAAAAATACAAAAAAAAATATTAAATAAAAAATAGGAAAATACAAGAAAAGTTCGAAAATGGAAACCCGGGGGGACTGAATCCCGGGCCGGCCTCGTTGGCGAGAGCCTCGCCAAGATCTTCTCCGGCGAGACCCCTCGCCGAAAAAACTTTCAATTTTTGGATTTTTTGAGATTTTCCTGTAAATAGTCGGGTCTTTTTTTATTAACAGGATCCTGAAAATTATCAGATAAAAAATAGCTTTAGAATGACTTTAATTTCCAAGAATTAAAATGAACATTTTTGGACTTTTACTACAACCTTTTCACCTAAACTAGAGGATGAGGAGGATTTCTCAAGGATCGATCGGACATCTTCCAAGTGGATCCATTTAGTAAGGGTAAACCTCTGAGTTCCTAGAACTACAATTCTCGTGCTTTTAGTTTTTAATTTCTTCTTCTAATTCAATCTGTGAACCTAGGATTTTAATTACTTTTATTTTATTTCAACTGTTGTAATTCTTCTTCATCTATTTTTTCTTTATTAAAAGAAGATGTATGTTAGAACACCCCCACGAAGGGAATAAAACAAATTCCTGGACAACAACCCTCACCGATTTACCATGCGAGCAATTTCATTAATTAAAATGAGCAACCAACATGCTAATAAAACGAACTATTTTATTTAAATAACAAACACAATATCGTGATTGATTTTTGTTTAGGCCACACCGGCCTCGCTAAATTCAAAATCAAACATACGTGTTATCCCCTTTGCTAACCTTTGTGGATGCAGGTAGATTAGGATTAGATGTATGTTTAGGATTTTAATTTTCTTTCGGGTATCGCAATTTCAATTTTTTTTGAGAAATGTAATTAATAGGTTAGCGGGCGGTTGCATCCCCTGATTTTTGAAAGCCTTGTAATGTTATTTTCCGCATTTACTTTCTGCATTTACTTAATGCTTTGTGGATGGTTTATTTTTCCACTTTATGGATGGTTTATTTTACAAAACGTGAATCATGCATTTAAAATAAAAAATGACCTAAGCGCGAATATGCATGATTAAAAGAACACGGTTTTCTATAGATGTAATTTAATGTGATCCAATGAGAAATAAGCAACTTATCCCGGACCCGAATCTCTGTGTCTTAGTGGGCCGTCCCCGGGACGTTAAGCCTCACAGGACTCTAATTCCTGGAAAGAGCTAATCCAGGTGGCGACTCCACACTAAGAGACGGCGAATTCGGGTTCAAACTGATCTAAAACTTTTTCGCTTTTCTCTTTCAACCTTTTTTACTGGGTCCCCCGACCCGATCCTTTCTTTTTCAAACACCCTGGTGGACAGCACCTATGAAACTACTCACTCTCGGCCCACCGCTCCGTGTCGCCCGCTCACATTGGCGACTCCGCTGGGGATTTTATTTCTAAAACTTGTCTTTTCAAAGGTTTTAGATTTTGGATAAGTGCCGAAAATTATTGATCACATTATTCTGTTTTCTCTTAATTTTGACATATTCATAATAACGCATTACAGTAGAAGGGATTAGCCCATAAGTCTAAGGTACCCCTATTACCACGAAGCTTTCTCTTGTACTAATTTGCCTCCCTGAGAAAAGATAGTACTTGAGCGAGTGGAGCACTTGTTGCCATATCGCATGTACCTCCCTTGTTAGATTTTGGGAGAGGCTTGGAGTGTATTTTAGTGCAACAAGAACCTTCAACATCACCAACCCATTTAAAAACCCTTATGTAAATAAGCCGTAGGCATTTTCCCTAGGGTGTTACCCAAACACGCGATCATGCATTATATTTTCCTGCAGGTGCGCTCCTTAGTATCCTCGCGGTACTAAGATGAAACAAACTTTGGATAGAGACTAGCCAAAAACCCTATGCGCGAGAGTTGTATGGTTGGAAGAAAGATATTATGTGCTATGTGCTAAGTGTTTACCGCTTTCCGATTCATCATGCATTGTACAATGTGCCATGCTAACCACGAATTTTCGTACAGACACTTAAAAGCACACACTCATGATACTAAACATGGTTTGATGTCACTCATACGTAGGAACTTAGTAGACACTCGAGGTCACCTTAGGATGACCTGAAACCAACTAAAATCATGCTGCATCACTCACCCACATTATTGCGCGATGTCCACATGACATCCAACTTGTAAAATGAACTTACCACAATCCTGGCATGATGCCCATTTGGCATCCGAAATACCGCCCTTCTGGGGCACCATACACACCAAAAGCCTACACAAGGCAAACATGAACACAAAAGGTATCCCAGTTGATGTCTTAACCCTACTTTTCACCCAAAATATTCATGCATCACTACATACCTTTTGTGATGATGTCCACTGACATCCAAAGCCCTACCCCAATGGGGAAAAAGAACTAAAACATTCATCTATATGCTGCATATGGTAGTTATTTTAAAACATTTTTGGATCACTTTTTGTTAGGGTATGTCACACTGGTCACTCGAACACCAAGAGAACTAACTTTAGTTCTTGAACCTTTGACTTATCACCACACGGGTAGTTAGGTCACTTCATTTCACATTGTCCCTAGGATAGAGTACGGATCTCAAAACCAATGGACATTCGTTTATCACATGGACTAACGATTCTGCTATTTTTGTGTGTGATTTCCATCTCGCATCATGGCACGCTAACCCTTTTTCATAGCATAACATTAAACATCTCATGAATCAATCACGCACCATGATTTTACATGTATTCCCTAACAATCTCCTTGTGTGTGTCAGCTAGGAAAAAGCCACTTTATAAGAAAACTTGGAACAGGGCTTCTGGCCGGCTGATCTGTCTATCTCTAGTCACGGCTCATCAGCAAGGAGTTCCGTATACCGACTCTAGCTCAAATTCAGATCAAGATACTCCTCGTAGTTTCCACAACATGTCTAATCAGCAGGAAGAGAACGTGATTAATGAGAAAACTCTTGGGGTGGCCCAGAACCCGAAAGCAAATCAATCATCGATGAGCGCCGAGATTGCTGTAGCTATGAACGCTTTTACTAATAGTGACCAATTTGCATCAATCCTCAATCGCCACACTAGAATTGGGTAGCCCGAGCAGAGGGCAAATGATGTGGTACCAAATGTTGATGGTGCAATCCTACCGGGAGGACCATCATCTTCCACTACTGTATTCCCGAATTCTGCAGCAGTCGCCCCTAACTTCTATCAGTTCGGTTCTGGATAGAATCAGCCGTAGACAGTGTATGAGCCATAGGTGGGTGGCCAATTCTTCCTGGGGTAGCTGGGGCATGCTTCTTTCGGCCCAAGGGCAGTGGGTCTTCAAAGATTAGACCCTCTTCTAATTACATTCCCTTTATTCAAGGGATGGCTCAGCCTACAATGCCCAACTAGGGTAGACCCTCTCAGACATTCCAGGGTCAGGGGTAGTATTACCAGAATTTGTAGTATGGAGGTTTCTCGGAGGCCCCAAATAGTATTCTTCAAAAGCCT
>CATIWQ010396564.1:0-10212 GCA_949673415.1 Euphorbia schlechtendalii
GCTTGCCTTGTTAAAGGCATGAAGGTTAGCCCACGGGTCATGGTGACCCCGCATGGCTAACCTGCTAAGGTTGGATGGGAATATTCCCATCCCACCTAGTCTTAGAGGGTTTTTCCTATATATAGGCCTCCCCTCTCATTATTCTCAATACACACACTCTTCATCTGAGCTTTTCTCTCTAAGTTTGACATCACTCTCTTCGTTTGTTGTGCGAGATCCACCATGAGTTTCTCCATGTTGATCCATAAATGGGCACTTAACAATAGCAGAGGGGGGGGGTGAATGCTTTATCTTGGTTACTTTTGATATTTTTAAAGATATTTTCCAAGTTTAGTTTTTATATGCGTGTTGAGTGAGCGTACTGAGTGTAATATAAAAATGTATAAACTGCTCAGCTTTGCTTGCACAGTTTATCTTCAATCTTTAGTTGAGTAAGGCTACTCAGCATAGATCAGAAGACAAGCAAATAAATAACAGAGAGATAATGTGATGGATGAGCTAAATACTACGAAAGCTAAGGCTTAAAGATAGAACGTCAACACCTGAGATTTATCCTGGTTTAGCCCCTAGCCTACCTCCTATCCCCATATACCATCTTCGAGCTTTAATCCACTAGTGAGTTGTTCCTTCAATAGACAAAGAAGCCTTTATAGCGAGTAGACACTATTACAGATTGTACCCTCCTTTATAACTACCGCATAACTCAGTTTGGGTACCCTTCCCAAACTAACATTCAGATTAAATAGAAATGCAAACTGGATTCAACTTATAGAAATGTTGAATCCTTACAATGTTAATCTAAGTAAATCTCTCTATTTCAAATAGATATGGACATTGATGTTTGTTTATTGCTTGTGATGGAATTTCTTTGAAAGCTAGAGAAATTAGGACAGTGTTTTAACTCTTAAGAAATTCGAGGTGATTCACCAAGTATGAATGTCTGCTCTAGTCTTCTATTTATACTTTGAAGCTCTATGAATTAGCCATTGCAAACTTTATGAGATCGCTGATCTTCAATTTCTCATATCTTCAAATCCTTTGAATCTTCCTGTTAGAGATAAATTCTAGGTTGTTTAGAGATAGAAATTTGAACATTGAAGAGTGATAGAATTCCTTGGATAATTTCTCGTTTATCTTCAAGCAATCCGGTTCTAAGATAGGCGCGCGAGAATACAACATGGAGTTTTCCAATTAGTTAATGATAAGTGTGTAATTACACTTATTATCACAATAATTTCACACATTAAACACTATAGTTTTAGTCATTTTTATATTTCATGTAAAAGATTTCACGTGGTATGTAGTTGTTTTTTATGCAATGAAGATACTAGGTAAATCTTGGGAGTAAAATGAGCTAAAGTGGAATTCTATGAAAAAAGAGTGAAAAAGGTGTAAAAAGATGCGTGGAACTCAAAGATTTGGCTTAGGATTGAAGCTGTCGAAGATCAGTGAAGTTACAAGAAGATTTCTGAGTAAAACTCAATTCATGGTCACGATAATCATTCATGATCGTGACTTGTTTACTTCAGAATCAGATGTCTATAATCAAAGATTCAGGGGTCGTGACATGTGTATCATGGTCATGACTTGGATGGTTTTTTGGTATTATCTTTCTAGTTATCAACCGCTAGATAAGCATGATCAACCTCTATCAACTACCATCAACTACCAACGAACAAACACCAATCAAAAGTCAACCAATCATGAAAAGGTGCCTATCCATTGTGGATTATATCAAAGCTTCTCAACCAATCACAATGAAGAGATGCAATCTTTCACCAATGGATAAAACTCTTCGTTTGGATAGACGCAACCCTTTGAACTCTATAAATAGGGCTCCAAACATTAGAATTTCGAGCAAGGAGACAGAGGGAAAATATTAGAGTGCATGAGAGAGATATAGTGTGTGTATAGATAGAGTTGCTACTTTCTTAAGTGTTGGCGAGAAAATGTTTAAGTGATTCAAATCCTTGTTTCGATCACTAGGTTTCTCTATATTCTCAAGCGATTGTTGTATAAGTGTACTTGCAAATCACTTATCAATAAAAGTTTTCGTTCTTCAATATTCATTTGTTCGATATTCGCAAAGAATAGCATCCTAGCGGAGGTTCTGTATGGGACGAGACCGAATTCAAAGCAGACGCAGGAATTGCAGGAATTGACAACTCCCATTAAAGAGTGGATACTATTGGATCAACTTTAGCTTTCACTTTCATACCTTACAACTTTGCTTTGCTTTCTACTTATACTTTCTATTTTAAAGTTTATGATATGTCTATGTGTCATAATGCGTACTTCGTGTTAAGTCTTTTATATTAATCAAGTTATATGCGTTGGAGTTAATTTTAAGAGTAGTTTCGGGGTTAACAATATCGTGTATAGTCACTGGATCTGTGATATAACGCTGTTTAGTGAGCCAACATTTTTGGAATGGTAACTTGCTAAGTGTGGCTATGTGAGAGCGACCCCGTACTAAGCATAGTATTGACATTGTCCAGGTTTATATAATTGTCTTAATTCGTTTGCACTAGGTTTAGAAAAGTTATTTCATGTGTTGCTATGCGGCGAATAATTGAACATCTAGGTATTTTGAACCCAGTCTGTTAGATTAGTTTAGTGAATCGTAACATCTTTGTTGAACTTGCATGTTTTCTCTTCTATCCATATTTCATAGGGAAAATCTATATATTTAGATTCTCTAATCTTTCATATCTATATTTACTCATTCTTCATTCCAACCCTCTTATCCAAAATGTTATATCTATTTTATTTTCTTTATTCTATCTTCCTTGTTGATCTTTAGAGCTAGTCTTGATAAGTAGTATTGATAACACCTATACTTTACATGAACAAGTTTTTAACACCATTAATATATAGCCAAACTCTTTGTGAAAAAGTTATTAAATTTATCAGTAGAAAAGTGGTGAATATTCACTCGCTGGACAAGGGAAGCCCAAATGGGTTTCCCTTGGAGGCCGTGTGGAGATGGGGCTCCGTGCGGTAACCCGTGTGGGATGGGGATATTCCCCATCCCATATTGGTAAATGAGGGGAGCATTTTGCTCCCCTCCCACTATCTATAGTGGTCTCCTCCTTCTTTTACACACTTCAGCTCAGCCTTACTTCTGAGTTTTGACATCTTTTCTTTATGAGATTTTTGTAAGATCCTCCACGGGTTTCTCCAACATTGAAAGAATTCTTTTGAATGCTTATTCAATTTTGAAGAGAGCATTCTCAGTAATATTTTCGGGGTTGGTCTTCGAGTGGTCCAGCAGCTGCTGTCTACCAATGGGTTCTTCCTCAACTGGAGGTTTTGGTCGGTGAAGATCCTTGTGGATCAATTGTAGAGGCTATCCTAGATTGGAAGCTAGTGCTAACGAAACTTTGCCGAATTGCTCTAAGGGAACGACGTACCAAAGGAAGGCACACATCGTTATATAAACCTATAAGCATCTATGTAACGTTTTAACTTAGATTATATCAATCGTGGCATGCTTATGAGATCTTTTAGGGTTAATTTTAAGTTTTGAAATTCCACCTTGCAAATTTGCATGTTGAATTACTGTCTTGATTAATCTGCAGTGGTATCAAAATCTGCCTTATGCTATGCATGATTGATGATAATATGTTGAAATTGATATTTTCTATGAATTGATTAAAGTATGCTATGCATGACTCAGGTTTCATTTCCTTTTATAGAAAATGATGTGATAGCTAGATTAAGGTTTTGCTCAAACTTAGTCTAGGTGATTATCATATAAATTAACAATGTTTTACCACATGTGTAAATGCTTTAAATTGAGGATCATCCCGTACTTCATTCAATTAAAAGAATGAAATCTTTAAATCATAATTGTCTATGGTACAACTTATTGAAGTGCCCGTAATTATTTTGGCAAGGATTGGACTTGGCTGCTCATTTACTTTAAGGGGGTCTCTCCTACTTGGAAATCTCCATCGATATTAGGTTCAAGTGTACCCGAGAGGCTTTTATGACTTAATTGATTTCTAGTATGGGAATTGGATTCCTCATATGGTTTTACAAACGTGGTTTAAGTTGTTAAATTAAAACTTATAAACATAGGTGCAAGAACTTAAACATGGACCTTATTTGTTTTGCATGCTATATGGAGTCTTGGCATAATGGAATGATTATGATGTACTAGTCTTGAGCATGTTTCCTTGGATTAATAATTCAAAATAGCCTGGAATTGTTATTATCATAATCATATCCATCGTATAAGACCTAGACTAGGGCTAGACCAACTGCACCAATAAAATCCCTACAACAATATTAAGGCGGTAAATTATCTTCCCGTCATAAGTCGTGATACGAACTTTATTAACGGATGTAAGGACATGTATAACATGCTCTCCCTTAACATGTGTTTAATCATGAGACTAGATGGGGTTAATGCCTTAACCAAAAAGGGTTAGTTGTCCATGTCAGTGGAGCTAATGCTTGATTGGAGACATATTTGAGGAGTCATACAATCGGGTATGCATGTCTAGAGAAAGAGATCTCAAATGGATTTGAAATTGCATGGGATGCAAATAGACGGGTTCCAACCATAGTTATGTTGTTGTGGCTTGACCTGCTATATTGGGGGTCATTATGAATGGTTATGGATGCTACCTACTAAGGAAAATTGGTTGGACCGAATTTCCTGAATTTAAATAGAAGGGGATATTTGAATGTCGATGAAAATAATAAGAATTATATATTTAATTCAAGACCTTATATTAAATGCATGATAAATTTCTATCTTATATCTAGGTTGAACAATAAATCCAAACATAAATCTCCGTCTGATACTTGACAATAAGTTGACAGGGATCAATTTTGATGACTAGTTTAAGGCTCTTAGAAAGGAGCTTGAGAAGACTAATATGGATTATGTTTTGGATAATCCAGAACCAGTCATTCTTGATGCTGACGCTTCTATCCAACATATGAGGCATATCTTAAGTATAAGAAGGATGATTTTGTCGTGTCACTTGTGATACTCGAAACCATGACCTTAAAGCTTAAGAAGTAACATGATGATATGGACCTAAAATCCATACTGATATATCTCAAAGGAATTCATGAAGGCAAGAAGATTGAAAGGAATGAAATTTTAAAATTCTTTTATACCTTTGGGAGAAATGATGGGATCTTGGCTACTAAGCATTGTATTTAATACTTTGAGTATTAAAAGAGAATGACTCAGATAGGAATTGAAAGAAATTCTGAGTGTAACATTCAGACTATGATTGAAAGTCTATCTGATAAAAAGACCAGCAAGACATTCGAGTTTATTAATAAACTCATAAGTTTTAAAGATGGTCTGAAGGTTAGAGGAACAGGTTCCTTGGCAGGTAAGACTTGCATAAAAGGTAAGGGGTTAAAACCTATCAACAGGAAGGTAAACAATGTGATATTGTAAAGGAGAAGCCCAAAGTGATATGTTTCATGTGCGGATGACCCGGACACTGGAAACATGATTGCAAAGCTCTGATTTCTGAACAAGTGAAGAAGAAGCCAAGTGAGACATCTACTTTAAGTATGATCATGATAGAGAGTTTCTCTACAGTTCCTTATGAGTATACATGGGTATTAGATACTGGTTGTGATACTCATATCTGTACTTCTGTGCAGGGGTTGTAGAATAGTAGAAGGCTTGCAAAGAGGGAAATGGACCTAAGACTTGGAAATGGAGCACGGGTTGCTGCAATAGCTGTAGGGACATATAGCCTTCATTTGCCTAGTGGCCTACCTTTAGTTTTGAATAATTGATATTGTATTCACTAAGAATATTATTTCTATTGAGCGTTTAGCAACAAATGAATTTGAGATTTTATTTTCTAATAATAATTGTCAAATTCAACACGATAATGTTCTTTATGCTTGGGGAATGTGTGTTAATGTCATTTATATTCTACACACTAAATATAAAATTATAAATATGAACATTGTAAAGAAATCAAAGTTAGGTTATGAGAAATCTTCATACTTATGGCATTGTCATCTAGGCCATATAAATGAGACTCGCTTAACTAAGTTACATAGATGTGGTGGCTTGGGCCCAATGGAATGGGAATTCTATGGAGCGTGTGAATCTTGTTTAAAGGGAAAGATGACTAAGAAACCTTTCAAAGAAAATGGTCAGCATGCCACTAGTACCTTAGAAATAATACATTTCAATGTATGTAGTCCAATGAGTGTTAAGACACATGAGGGTTTCGTCTACTTCATAAATTTTATCGACGATTACAGACGATATGGTTATTTGTACCTAATGAGGCACAAGTCTGAAAGTTTTGAGAAATTCAAAGGGTTCAGAACCGAAGTAGAGAAACATCTTGGGAAAAGTATCAAGACCCTTCGATTTTATTTTTACACACTTTAACTCATCCTTCCTTCTGAGTTTTGACATATTTTCTTCTCGAGATTTTTGCAAGATTCTCCATGAGTTTCTCCAACATCACAAGAATTATTTTGAAGGCTTATTCAATTTTAAAGAGAACCTTCTCAATAATATTTTTAGGTTGGTATTTGAGTAGTCTTGCAGCTTCTGTCTACCAACATGTTCTTCCTCAACGGGAGGTTTTGGTCAGTGAAGATCCGTGTGGATCAATCGTAGAGGCTGTCCTAGATTGGAAGCTAGTGCTAACGAAGCTCTGCCAAATTGCCCTAAGGGAACACCGCATCAAAGGAAGGCACACATCAACTGTTAATGCTCTTTAATTAGATGCTATGCTTCTTTTAATAAGTTTTATAAACCTATAAGCATCTATGGAACATTTCAACTTAGATTATATCAATCATGGAATGCTTGGGAGACCTTTTAGGATTAATTTTAAGTTTTGAAATACCACCTTACAATTTTGTAGGTTTAATTGTCTTGATTAACCAGCAAGTGTACCATTCAAAACTTTGAAGAGGAAACAATTTGGGTGTCTCCATTGATCTTTAGGTGTGAAAGAGCATCGTTTAGAAGTTCAACAAGGAAATAATTTTATTTATGTTCGTTGAACCTTTAGGTGTGAAAGTGCACTGTTCAGAACTTTGATGAGGATATAGTTTTGTTGTCTCTGTTAACCTTTAGGTGTGAAAGTGTACTGTTCGAAACTTTGATGAAGAAATAAGTTGGTTTTGAAACCTATATGCAACAAAAATTGTTTTGGAGTTACCAATGCCAATAAGTGAGTTTTAACTCCTTGCTTGATATTTTGGAAACGAAATATTTTGCCCCTTTCATCAAGAGTTAAAATGTGGAGAAAATAAATAAATGATAGAGTCAGAGAAAATTGGCTTGGTCTGAAATATTGCAGAGGTACCTTTGAAAATGTTGAATTTGCCCCTTGCGTGAACCTTGGCTTTGATAACTGAGGTAGAATGGTTATTTTGATGTTGTAATTTTATGAGAAAATTTTCAGACCATAAATATGTGGTAGTTGGTAGAGAAAATAGGAATAAAATGGATAATTTTAGTTTTATTGAGCGGGCTAGAAAACCTAGCCTGAAAGGGGGGTTGAGGAGGCTAAGAAGGGGGGGGGGGCAATTGGGTTGGCCCAAAATGACAAGGCGACATGATAGTTGATATATTAAGAGCAAATGTGGAGGTTAAAAATGAAAAGAATAGAAAAGTGACTTTTGGGGTTCCTAATGAATTCTTTATATAAATGATTTAAATTAGAAATTTGAAATCACTTTTCATTTTTTCTTTCTCTAGATCTCATATGTCTAAAAACTTTTCTCTACATTATCGAAGATGTAGAACAAATTTTTTGGACTTTGTCCTTACTCGATGCGCCTAAGAGATTGCGAGGCGGGACCACATGGCTTGCGAACTTGCTCAGTGTCGAAAGGTTATAGACTTCGAGCAATTGATCTATTCATGGGATACACTCTGTAGAACCCAAGTTAATAGTACCTCACAGTACTTAAAAGTTTTAGTGATAGCAATCAATATGGGATAGTAAAAGTTTATTGAACACTAAGAATACTTTTACTTAGGGTAGGAAAAGCCAAATCTATGCTGAGTACTATATAGTTTAAGTTATCATCACTCAGCTAATGCTGAGTTACAATATTACTTATCCAAAAGTAATAGTTTTGCGACGCTGATTATTACCCTGACACGTATGCTACTAACACAGTATGTGAAGGAACAAAATATTCCTTTGTTATTTTTCAAAGAAAAAGAAGCTGAAATTAATAGAGATTCCTGTGGTCTTCACAACATTAAACGTGGCTATACAAAGTCTCAGAAATTCCTCATTAGAATCAGAGAATAAAGAATAATCCCGTGAAATGTGTCGCGTATCAAAGATCTCCATGCACATCTCGCAACGTTATCAAAGTCATCCAATGGAAAGACGCCACATTGCCTGAAGCACAAATCTCTCAAAGATCTAAATTGCTTGAAGAAAAATGAGAATTTGGAAATGGAAACAAATCGCACCACAACATTCAATTCTTATTTATAAATGTCCTGAAATCAATCTCCAACGGGAAGATTTGAAAGATTAATTAAAATGAGAAATTGAAGATCTACGATATCCTCAAAGTTTGCAACGGCTACTTGTCAGAGATCTACAGTATAAATAGAAGACTGAAGTAGACGTTTAAACTTGGTGAATCACCTTGAATTTTCTAAGAGCAAAACCTTGCGAAAATCTTCTCTACTTTCAAGAAATTGAAGATCCAATTTTTAATTGAAAATGGGGTTTAGTGCAATATTTTGGACAAATTTTACTTTTTTTAATTAAGTGGAAATAAATTAAATTGAAGATTTTAATTAAATTGAAAAGACACCTAAGTCTAAATGAATTAATTAATTTATCATTCTAAGTGAAAGAATTTAGTTTATTTTATTTAAACTTCATGAATTATTGTAAAACTAATGCAATCTTAAAGATGAAATGAAAGTAAAACTTATCGTAATTTGGCTTGAATTTCATAGATCTAGTCGTACGAGACCATCGGCGCGGTCAACCGATGTGGAGAGTGGAGGGTGCAAATCCGATCTGATTTAGTTGCGAGGTAAGACAATAGAATTTTGATAGCATTAAAGTCCATAGGACTTGGCCCATTGATTAGCGCACTCCCTTTGATCTTGAAAAGACTTAGCCGCTTTATTGTGGGTAAAGTTATAGTGAGGTGGAGCGAGACCTCCCATATCTTTCACTTGCCCGTTGGGGAGCTCATAATCACCCCTTAAGATATCATGGCGATGACTGGGTTGAGATGGACCTAGAGGACTCTCCCCTTTGATGTTTTCATGGATCGCTTTTCCCATCTTCGAGCTGTTTGAGATAGAATATAGAGCTTGATAGGTGTTAGGCCCCCACATTGATCATAGCTTCTATATAGTAGGGTGATAGCAGGATGGGAGCGCTTCGACTAGATCACTGACGAGGACGTGCCTCAATTCATCTGATCCTTCATTCTTGTGCTCCTCTCCACAATTTTCTTCTCGATTTTTAGTAGGCAACTACATTACACCATTTTGACTCCCTTGGAGGATATAGATTCCATCTCTTTATGGAACTGGTGTAGGGCCATCCTAGGCCAGATTTATTATGGCTTGGACTACTACGCTAAACACCTGATGTAGGAGCTGAAGGTGGATCACCTTTGATTCTAGTGACTTTTCAACCTTCTTTATATTTTATTACTTTGATATTGCCCCAGTTTTGACATAATACGTTTGCAGCTCTGGGCTTTCAAGTATCGGGTTATCCCTCCTCTGTAGGTGATGGGATATGTGCCACTAGATGCCCACTTCATTGCTTTTTGGATGCTCCCTAGACTAATAGGGCGGATAGCTATCCTTGGTACAAGGAGTACCTTAGATGCCTTGTTGTAGGTGGGTATGCATTTCCACTTTGGAGCTTTTTATCATCATTTTTTGCACATTTAACATTTTAATTGCATCTTTATTACATATTCACACTGATCCTTGGGCCTCATTGCCCGACCACGCTTATATCAAGATGATCTGAGGAGAAGTAGAAGATACCGCCTCCTCATCGAGTGCCCTTATACATAAGAGTGGAGCTTCGGGGAGAACATCTGAAGATGGAGCACTAGCCGGGACTCTAATAGGAGAGTCCCACTGGGCGTACCCACAAGACAATTGTAGCCTGATCGCAAGGTTTCGACTCTAATGAGTCTAAGGGGCTATATTCTAAAATGAAGCCAAAAACCTTGTTCCCCACTTCT